>JASAMV010004289.1:0-47310 GCA_030248065.1 Rhynchonema sp. JSB1_4
CAAACAGTCGCGGGACGGGACCGACCACCAAGCGTTGTCGGCCTCTGAATCATTGTCCCACCCAGGTGCTCCTCACCTTGGTGCAAATGCAGCGCGGTTCTGAAAAGAACCCCCGAGTGTCCTACATGACGTCACTGGATATTTGGTTCAGCGCGATGAAGATATTCACCGTGCTCTCACTGCTCGAAAGTCTGTACGCGATATCGAAGGGAAAAGTGGCGAAAAAATTGGTGGGCCTCTTCTACGTTATTATTAATATTGTGAAAGACAGTGCTCGGTTTCACGTGCACTTATCCAAGCAGAAACGCCTGAAGATAACGTATGACTTTCGATTTAATCACGTTCCATATTCCAGTACAAAATGGCGAAAAAAGCGAAGACGGAGAAGCAGGAGACGGACTTGCTCATGGCCGCTCGACGGGAAGAGAAATTATTCAAAAACGTTGATATTCTTGCCAGAATAATTCCCCCAGTTGTGTTTGTGATTTTTGCTATTGTTTATGTGACTCTGGTCGCTCAAGGGGATCAGAGGTATTGTGTACCTGCGGCTTCGCAAGGAATATAGACTATCTTAGTGCAATTGAATAAATAGCGGTGTTTGCGTTCATGGTAGTCGCAACCTTTTGTTCCATCTGAACGTACGAAAACAATAAATCAACTTCAACTTTTCAAAAAGGTGCAAAAGAATTTGCGCATCTGTGATCACACAAAGGACTTGCGTTGACAGATCATCAAAAATTATGTCATCAACAAGCGTAACTTGTGTGGCAAGATTTTTATTTCATTCGACATTGAGACACATCAGGAGCACGCAAAAAACAAACAAAAAGCACAACATAATAGAAATGCATAACGCGAAACAAAACAGCGAAAAAGTGCACCAATTAGATGAGTTGAGCGCTTACCAGCTAACAATAAGTGAAAAACAAAACAATGGACATTTTATAAATTTGAAAGCTTATCAGCGATAAGAGAAACTTAATCACGATCAGGCGACGGTGTCTCAGACACAAGTGATTTCTGACTTCCACCTGAAAGAAGAAAAACTTTTCAAATAAAAGAAATAGAGACAGAGAATGACAAAAACTGTGAAAGCGCACGACGTTACATTTATGCGTACGGCTGAAATAAAACTGAATCTGCATCACAAAGGACTCACTTTTCACATAGCACACTTCGGCATCAACACCAATGTCGGAGAAGTACTGGAGCCAATAGCGCTGTTTGGTGGATAACTTGTCTCCCGGACCTTTCACTTCGACAACCTAGAAAAAACAGGAATTTTTCGGCACATTTGTGAAACATCAGCGGATTAGTTTGAAAATTTGTATCACACTGGTGAGACATACATGCAAGCGCACGTGAGCTGACTGAAATTTCAAGGTGCCCCATCTCCAAGTGCAATACATAACCACAATTGTGCTTTTTCGGTTTGCCAGGTTACGGCTTGTTGTGAAAGCCAGGTGGTGCACCCAGGGTTGGACAAAAAAACTTAAAATTATTTTCAAGAGAATGATTTATTTTTTCGGGAGAACAAAATGCTCTAAAACGTCCAAAATGGCCTTTGTGGGGGCCACAATCATCGGTCCACATCAAACACAGACTGTTGGATCGCCGCGATATCATGTAAACACCCCTCGTAAGTGATGCAAACCGAGTTACAAAAGTGACTGGTGAATTACGCGCATTGCCGCGTTTTCAAGCAGTTGCTAGGCAAATTCGGTCAAACCTTACCGAATCTGAGACCTTTTAATAAAAAAAATCTTGAAATTTTTTTTCTCCAACCCTGCACCACCAGGTCATCGTCAGTGGAAATGCGCCAGATGACCAAGTTAACCTCAAAAGGCACACAATTTTTGTGATTAATTCGAATCTGCCTTGGCCACGCCACGTGTTTGAAGAAACGATATATCCAGAAGTAGATTTTCCGGGCCCAATGATCGTCTAGCGTAAAACTTATAAATTAGAGGTAGAGACAGGAAACCGAACTGAGTAATCGCACCTTGACTCGTTTCGTCTTTCTATCGCACAATGTCAAATCTGGCAGTCCACTGCGTCGGAATCGAAACACCTCGCAAATGTAGTCGAATAATCGCGCCAGACGCGCGCCCGTGGTGCAAATGGCCAGGTCCTGCAGGCAAACTTCAGGCTGTTATGTATGTCACGTGTTGCAGCACAGCGCGTGCTGCATGTTAAATAATAAAATAAAATCGAGCAGATGATCACGTCCCCGTGAAAAAGGTATGTGTCATTCAACCAAAGTGCCTGGTACATGTTCGGTATCAGGGTAACTGCTGAACTAATATGTCGTTGCAGTGATGCGATTGCATTGCCTTTGAAAGCAAAACTAACACGAAAAAAACAAAAAATGAACATGTTCCTGTGTCTCAAGCACAAAGAACAAAAAGCCTCCACTCTTCAACGATACAACAATCAACCAACCACCAAACAGTGCGCATCAGTGAATCGATCCCAGGCCACAAACGCACTGGTCGTGTTCGCGTGATCATGCCAACTTTGAGTGATGGCCGACTCGAGATCCTGGTACACACCTTTTTTTCACTATTTTTGATTAAGCATTGTTGTGGGAAATGCAAGCCAAGCATAGCTACCGCTAGAGAACAGTCACGTCAAACCAAAAAGAAGTTTTTTTGGGGCAACTGCTGCATCCCATCGCAATCCAGACACTGCAATTCACATGTCATGCCCATTGGTTGCTGCACAACTGACACAAGCTCAAAAATATTTTCAAAACATACAAACCGAACCTGATCGCTAGCAGACCTCAACCAAACCAATCTATCATTGAATTGTTCACTGTTGACGAAAGCCGGGGGATAGCAGTAGTTGAGATCAAGTGGAATGGTCTGTATTGGGGACACCCACATTTGTGAGTCGGGGTCGTGGATAGCGTCCCAACAGAGCAGACCTAAGAGGGCATGCCAGCACGCGCCCTCGCAGTGCATACCTGTGTGATGGAAAATGTTTTCGGGGAATGATTTTTTTTGCTCGACTGGCGCTGAAACCAAAACCCAAAGATGATTTACATGGTTGACGAAACATTCTGTCTCACTATTTGAGTGATATATTGGTCGCACAACGACCATATAAGAATTCATCAAATCCATCCTGATTTTCACGTTCAGTCACTCTTAACCACTGTGCTATTTGTGATTCTCACAAAACATTTTCAACTGAAAATAATCCAGCAGAGCACCCACGTTGCTGCAGGTCTGAAACATTCTCTTTACTACATGCTTTGTGTGCGATCACGCAACGCAACGTCATTGCCCCGTCACTTTCCCTCTTTACGAATCAGGAAAAAAATGACCAATTCTTATAAAGTCATTGTGCGCCCAATACACAGACATAAAAATGCAGTGCGGTGCGTTACACACTCATTGTCAGTCTCACACACTATTGCTGGAAAGGCAGATGGAATCTCATGGGTGCACAAGATGTGAGTCACATTTTGGACAGAGGAAAAATAGGAAGTCCGGCGGACGTTCCCACATCACCATTGTGAAAAATTGCGGTTAGACAGGGCGAAGTCTTAATCAGATACGGTAATTCTAGTTTCACAGCCTGTGACGCATTTTGTGAGATTTAGATTCCAATTAGAGATTTGACGATGGGCTTTTTTCATTGGTTAAAAGCACCGTTGTTTTCTCGATTCATGTTCTCATGTGCGGGCAAGACGGAACTCAATTCAACTGTTGGACAACTAAAAGAATTCATGAATTATGCAAAGGCGGATACATTTTCGGACACGGTTGGACTTCAGCCAGGAAAAGGATGTTCAAAATTTAACGCTACATAACGATGGTATCACAATCCCAGGCCACTAACTGTTGTTTTACGGACGAGCGATGTACCAGGACGTCCTAAGTGCGAATGCAATAAATGGCCCCGTGACAAAAAGGTGAGAGCAGATCTTTCGAAATCCTACATATGTGTACATCTATTAGTCAACGAACCAAACGTGTACTCCTGTGTGTCCATATAATGTTGCACGGCCTTGCCCTCCACCGAACTAATGCCCCCGTCACCGTTGACGAATACGTGTTTGCGTTCGCCGTCGCCCAGATCCTTGCCGGTGGTCGGGGCCGAGAAAACGTGCTGCAAACCAGTTGGGATTATCACGGTCAGGTTTCGAAATACAAAGCGAGGTTCTTGATGATCGAAAGCGAGGTCTTATGGTCTTGGTCATATGACTTTTGACATTAGCGATACGTTAGTTGGTTTGTTGCCAACATTCGGTAGTCGTAGTCGCGTTATTGACTGAAGATGTCCGACTGTTCTTATGCGCATTTGATCGCGATTCTCCAGCGATAAGTGAATGCGAAAAAGTTGTTCCCATGCATCTACTGAAGAACCAAGATGGAGCCGAACTAAGTTTGATATCGACCAAGCTTTACCTCATTCGGTGGTGTCGGTGGCACAAAATTGGCCATTTTCTCACACGGTGTGAAACCGGCGTCAACCTTGAGTCTCAATTTATCGTATCGTTCATACAAACTCAACAGCACTGGTTGACTGCAATGTGAGTCATTGAAAGCTCGGTTGATGGTCCAGACGGCCTGCGTGGGTGAGAGGTGGGTGGCGTTTCATTGCGTTAAGAGCGCGGGGTAATAGTCAGTAGTGTCATGGATAGGTTCACAATCGAAATTCCTATTGCACAAAAGTTGACCTCACTTATAACCATCCAAATTTTGGTTCCAAAATCCAAAGCATTAAATAGTTATGGGCGATTTAGTGATCGAGATTTCTTGAATTCCAAAAATTCCAAGTTTATGTTGATGAGGCTGTATTTGTTTTAGTCGTCTATTAATGAAAATCACACAATAGTCATTTGTTATCTACTTTTCAACCATGTAAAAATAAACAAAATTCGCTGCATTTTCTCTTTCTTGATTTTTCAAAAATCAGCTCTGAATTAGTGCATATCAAAAACAACCAATTTAAAAAAGTCCTACCGCGATTCTTTCTATTTGTCTCAAAAGTGCGCCATAAAATTCTGATATTGGTTTATAAATCTGGTTTGTGACAAATTTGATATCTCCTAAATTTAGATAAAAACATTTTTTTGTTTTTTTTCTCACTTTTTTCTTTTTCTTTCCGATTCACATTGGAGAAACGACCGATGTGGTGTCACGACGCCAAGATGCTTTCAATGTCTGAATAAACAGCTTGTTCAGCACATGACAAGCTATCAAAATGGATCAATTCAGAAATCAAGCTATTTCACCGGCCGGATTGAATAATGATTTTTTCAAGGCCGACAATCGTATGCATCACACGAGGACACAAGCAACAACAACAACACATATAACAGCAACAAACACACACATTATAGCCCACACACGTTTTATGTAAACGGCAGACACACATGCGCACGCGCAAATACATTTATGTACACATTAAGCAAGCCAGCGCTCGCATAGCGCAATCGGTTAGGCGCACATTGACATGCGGCGTTGTCTTCCATTAAACCCTGTAGCGTGTCTTTTTTTCGTCGCGGGTTTTGGTACGTTTTCCATTATTACTTTTTATTTCGTAACTTGACAATGCGAAAACATTTAGAAATAGGCAAGAGTTGAACCAAACGATAGCCATCACAGATTTGCTCATTTTCCTAACAAACGGTTGCCTTGAAAAGCACAAAATTTAAGCACTCTCGTGGTATTTACGGTTAAGAAACACATATGTAGGTTTCAGCAGCATACACATCAGAACAATATTTGGCGATCACCTGCATCAATTTTTACATATTCTATCATTCAATTGAGCTGCGACACGATAAAACAAGAAAGAAAATAAAACGACGAAATTTTTTTGCTTCAACTAACATAAATTGCCGACAATATTCAAATTTGTCACAAACCAGATTTATACGCCAATACCAGAATTTTATGGCGCAAATTTTGAGACCCAATAGAAAGAATTCGTCGGTGAGGACTTTTTTAAAATTGGGTGTTTCTGAGAAGCACTCGTTTTTTGACATTTTTTAAAAAAAATGCAATGGAAGAGAAAACATCCAATATCGTGCAACTATTTTAGCGCAGCTGAAAAGCGGACAAAAAACTGCTATATGTGTGCAAATTTCAGCACCGAATGTAGTTTATCGGCTGAGATCCAATTGGATTGACATCTATTTTCTTAGCATTTTTCATTTTTAAAATTTCCCAAAAAATGCAAACTGAGCACCTTTAAATTGAAATTACTGAAAGTATACTTAAATTTGGAACGCCAAACTTGGTGAGCGTTCCTAAATATGTTGTGGCATTGATTTCCCGTCAAAAAACCGTATCCAAAATTTCAGTTTTGTGAACCGTACTTTGCGATTCTTACCACCCCACGCTCTTAATACAGGGACCGTGCTCTGCAGCAATACCCCATTTCAACGTGTTAACACTTCCTAAAAATAGTAACAATTGTTCAGCGACATATATTGGTTCCCAACCTGCGCTGCCTTCTAACCACTAACATAGCGAATACCTATCACAATGACCAAAAATGCTGGGTCCTTCCTTACTATGTCAACATGAGAAGGGAAGACAACAACCAGTTAGGTAGCTCCCAATGTATCATCGAAAAATGATCTAAACATTAAAAAATTACGCGAAATATCAGCCCGTACCCGTTCAGGCATTTTCGCATGCACGTGCTGGTTGAGCGCAAGACGTTCAAACCATCGCCCTCTGTGGTCAACGCACAAATACGGCGCACCCGACCAGTCAAGCAGAAATTCGAGTAGCTCAATGGCCTGAAAGGACAAGGCGATTTGAAGGTATTTCTTGTAAATATAGTCTGCACTTCATAACCCTTCGGTCATAAGGGACGTGGCCAATGTTTCTTTAGCCCGTCATTTGTAAGAGTTGGCGCACGACTTTGCATATTGAATGAGACCTAATAGAAAGCATTTGCGGTAGCTGAAATCAGTGCGTCAACTTACAGTTTTCAGAAATCTGCACTCAAACAAGTGGCGCGGATGCAGCGTCGGGGGCCGTCCGTTAAAAAGTTGATGCGTAAAACAAGTAAAAAACGAACAAAATAGGGACAGCAAATGTTTCTAAACCAACGGGCGTGTATGATACGCCAACCATGGAGGTGTATAATGACAACTCTGGCCTTTTAACTTTTTATACGAGCACAAAACTTTTTTTAACACACCCTAACCGTATCATAACGTCTCAGTCTCTGTGCAGCATCTACAGTATGCCCCACGCATCGGGTCCACACGCTCGCAGCAGTGAAACGTCGCCAATAGGTGGGTATCGACGCCAACTCGTGTGTGATGTGCTGCTAAATAGATCGGGAGCGAGGTCTCATCAACCATTATGGACTGTTCCGATGAGAACATAAGATACCAAGAGTTACTAAAATTGAATTTCAAATGGGCCTCACACAGTGCCAGGATTCTGCTGGATTGTTCGAGTAATGCTGCCGCCCAAGATGATGATTAAGGACCACTAACCACATTGCATTTTCTTCACGCATGGTGACATCCTACAGTGGTTTTTTCAGCAGTTTCGGACCGGAACACACTCAACTAACACATACCTATGAGAAAGAAAAAAAAAACACTACATAAATTATACGCTTTTGCGATCTTGCACCCCAACTTCCAGCCATACCTGTGCATTTATCAGTTTCTGTCTGCATTCAGTACCCAACTGCAACACGTCAATCCAGTTGCGTTTGAATGCGTGATAGGCCATACGTCGCTCGCACTCGCACGCTGATAGATAGCTGAACGAAACATTAGGTTGTATAGTCAAAGCGTCACACGGTGAACATTCACAACGTGAACATTCAATGTTGACAAAATGACCAGTTTCCGGTACTGTTCACTGCGTCTGCGCAGTGGTCCACCACAGGTATCTGTTGGGAAAAACTTGCGGAACTTACTTATTTTGCTGAAAGGTGCGTCACGCAAAGAACGTCTTGACGAAGACATTCTTTTTTCAGAAACAATATAAGATAATGCAAGTATAGTGGTCGTTCTAGAGCGCCCTCAACGCAGATACATCAACTGAAGGTGCCTGTGTCAGTCGGATCACTTGATAAATCAGACAGGCGGGCTGGACGTCACGTCACCTCTCCGCGGTGCTCGCTGTCAACGCCGATGCCGCCGTGTTCAATGGCATCAACGGGTAAACGATGTCAACCAACATTTCCCAACCAATGGAACCAAAGATGTCGGAATACCGAGTGCACCGGACTACTGGCCACTACCACTGCAAGCGCAAGCTCAATGTGGGAAGGGGCGATAGACCTCCTGAGCGGCTGGCCACCGCGGAAAAAGATGCACTGCGAATGCGGACACAAAGATGGACAGCCTAACAGACTGGTTTCGAATTTTTTATGTTATAACAGCATTGCACCGTTGTTACATCGTTGTGGGTCTGCCTCCTTCTAGTTTCTGATTGCATGTTCTCTCCGTGTGTGTGTGTGTCCATGATTTCGTCCACTATCACTCTTTCCTGTCCTGATTTTGTCTTTATTTTTCATTCCCGTAACTTTCACACCCTGTGTTGTATTTATTTTCATGTCCGTAAATCCACACCCGGTCTTGTAACTATGCTTCTTCCACTTAACCTTCTTCTGTTTGTATTATTGAGTTATTACTGCCGCAAAATAAATTAAATCAGGCAAGCATTTACTCGGTCCATTCCAGTCTGTTATTAAACATGACCAAAGGCAGTTGTTTGTCCACAGCAAACGGGCACGCAAATTTCGCTTCGTTTTTCTCCGCCTGCCGCATTGTGAACCTGAAATTGCAAGGTGACCGACTGTGGTGAATTCTGGTATGGCAAACCGAGATCATTTGTTATTGCGTTTTTCAATGTCTGGGTTGCCTTGAGGGCTGCATTGAAGCAAAAAATACCAATGTTATTGGTCAGATGGTAAGGTGCTTTGAGGGCACGCCTTTGCGCAACACCAGTGACACGTTGCTGTTTCGGCCAGTAACGCCTGACAGCTTAGGTGATCCGGGCCAGTCGTCAGAGACGAAATCACCGGGTGAACACCCCAAAATGCCACATGGTCCAAGAGACTAAATAGTCCCATTGAAATCATCGTAATTGCTAGGCAGCAAATTTGCGGCAGAAATGAAACATCTCCCGGTGAAAATGACGGCCGGACTCACATGATCTGCGACTTGAGGTTCAACTGTGGGCTGTCCATTAGTTGAGACGGGCACATTTCCATGGGTGAAAACAGGTGAAAAAGACATGTGAAGAAACGCTCAGCTGTGGGCGCGACGCGATAGCACGGACCGAGGATCGATAGGGCTCTGTAATGAATATGTTGGGGGATTACGGTAACAGTCACACTACTCTAAATGTTATCTACAAAAATGCTGGGTCCTTCCTTACTATGTCAACATGAGAAGGGAAGACAACAACCAGTTAGGTAGCTCCCAATGTATCATCGAAAAATGATCTAAACATTAAAAAATTACGCGAAATATCAGCCCGTACCCGTTCAGGCATTTTCGCATGCACGTGCTGGTTGAGCGCAAGACGTTCAAACCATCGCCCTCTGTGGTCAACGCACAAATACGGCGCACCCGACCAGTCAAGCAGAAATTCGAGTAGCTCAATGGCCTGAAAGGACAAGGCGATTTGAAGGTATTTCTTGTAAATATAGTCTGCACTTCATAACCCTTCGGTCATAAGGGACGTGGCCAATGTTTCTTTAGCCCGTCATTTGTAAGAGTTGGCGCACGACTTTGCATATTGAATGAGACCTAATAGAAAGCATTTGCGGTAGCTGAAATCAGTGCGTCAACTTACAGTTTTCAGAAATCTGCACTCAAACAAGTGGCGCGGATGCAGCGTCGGGGGCCGTCCGTTAAAAAGTTGATGCGTAAAACAAGTAAAAAACGAACAAAATAGGGACAGCAAATGTTTCTAAACCAACGGGCGTGTATGATACGCCAACCATGGAGGTGTATAATGACAACTCTGGCCTTTTAACTTTTTATACGAGCACAAAACTTTTTTTAACACACCCTAACCGTATCATAACGTCTCAGTCTCTGTGCAGCATCTACAGTATGCCCCACGCATCGGGTCCACACGCTCGCAGCAGTGAAACGTCGCCAATAGGTGGGTATCGACGCCAACTCGTGTGTGATGTGCTGCTAAATAGATCGGGAGCGAGGTCTCATCAACCATTATGGACTGTTCCGATGAGAACATAAGATACCAAGAGTTACTAAAATTGAATTTCAAATGGGCCTCACACAGTGCCAGGATTCTGCTGGATTGTTCGAGTAATGCTGCCGCCCAAGATGATGATTAAGGACCACTAACCACATTGCATTTTCTTCACGCATGGTGACATCCTACAGTGGTTTTTTCAGCAGTTTCGGACCGGAACACACTCAACTAACACATACCTATGTACATAAATTATACGCTTTTGCGATCTTGCACCCCAACTTCCAGCCATACCTGTGCATTTATCAGTTTCTGTCTGCATTCAGTACCCAACTGCAACACGTCAATCCAGTTGCGTTTGAATGCGTGATAGGCCATACGTCGCTCGCACTCGCACGCTGATAGATAGCTGAACGAAACATTAGGTTGTATAGTCAAAGCGTCACACGGTGAACATTCACAACGTGAACATTCAATGTTGACAAAATGACCAGTTTCCGGTACTGTTCACTGCGTCTGCGCAGTGGTCCACCACAGGTATCTGTTGGGAAAAACTTGCGGAACTTACTTATTTTGCTGAAAGGTGCGTCACGCAAAGAACGTCTTGACGAAGACATTCTTTTTTCAGAAACAATATAAGATAATGCAAGTATAGTGGTCGTTCTAGAGCGCCCTCAACGCAGATACATCAACTGAAGGTGCCTGTGTCAGTCGGATCACTTGATAAATCAGACAGGCGGGCTGGACGTCACGTCACCTCTCCGCGGTGCTCGCTGTCAACGCCGATGCCGCCGTGTTCAATGGCATCAACGGGTAAACGATGTCAACCAACATTTCCCAACCAATGGAACCAGAGATGTCGGAATACCGAGTGCACCGGACTACTGGCCACTACCACTGCAAGCGCAAGCTCAATGTGGGAAGGGGCGATAGACCTCCTGAGCGGCTGGCCACCGCGGAAAAAGATGCACTGCGAATGCGGACACAAAGACGGACAGCCTAACAGACTGGTTTCGGATTTTTTATGTTATAACAGCATTGCACCGTTGTTACATCGTTGTGGGTCTGCCTATACTTGCGTATTTTTCTGCAAAATATATTTTTGAAAAAAAACCTTTTTGAAAAAAAAATTTTTATTTTTTGGGAACCAACTATACCCTAAAAATGCGCTTGGAGATTAAAAAGTGCTGATTTAGCACTGTTAGCATACTCCGTGTGTGTTGACAACATCCTCCACCTAAACAATAAAAAACCCTTCACCCCAAAAATCCAAAAAAACAAAGTGTGTGTCCATCCTCCACACCAAGAAAAAAACGGTTTTTTTTGCCGAAAAAAACGGTTTTTTTTCGGCCCGCAAGTATAGGTCTGCCTGCATCTAGTTTCTGATTGCATGTTTTCTCCGTGTGTGTGTGTCCATGATTTCATCCACTATCACTCTTTCCTGTCCTGATTTTGTCGTTACTTTTCATTCCCGTAACTTTCACACCCTGTGTTGTATTTATTTTCATGTCCGTAAATCCACACCCGGTCTTGTAACTATGCTTCTTCCACTTAACCTTCTTCTGCTTGTATTATTGAGTTATTACTGCCGCAAAATAAATTAAATCAGGCAAGCATTTACTCGGTCCATTCCAGTCTGTTGTTGAACATGACCAAAGGCAGTTGTTTGTCCACAGCAGACGGGCACGCAAATTTCGCTTCGTTTTTCTCCGCCTGCCGCATTGTGAACCTGAAATTGCAAGGTGACCGACTGTGGTGAATTCTGGTATGGCAAACCGAGATCATTTGTCATTGCGTTTTTCAATGTCTGGGTTGCCTTGAGGGCTGCATTGAAGCAAAAAATACCAATGTTATTGGGCACGCCTTTACGCAAGACCAGTGACACGTTGCTGTTTCAGCCCGTAACGCCTGACAGCTTAGGTGATCCGGGACAGTCGTCAGAGATGAAATCACCGGGTGAACACCCCAAAATGCTACATGCTCCAAGAGACTAAATAGTCCCATTGAAATCATCGTAATTGCTAGGCAGCGAAATTTGCGGCAGAAATGAAACATTTCCCGGTGAAAATGGCGGCCGGACTCACATAATCTGCGACTTGAGGTTCAACTGTGGGCTGTCCATTAGTTGAGACGGGCACATTTCCATGGGTGAAAACAGGTGAAAAAGACATGTGAAGAAACGCTCAGCTGTGGGCGCGACGCGATAGCACGGACCGAGGATCGATAGGGCTCTATAATGAATATGTTGGGGGATTACGGTAACAGTCACACTACTCTAAATGTTATCTACAACGGATTCCTTTGGGTGGACCTAGTTGGACAACAATCAGTATGACTAATGAATTTTTGTCAATACAACTGGCACTGACCGCATCAGCTCTAAGCAAGGGAATGTTTCACCGTCGGATAAAAAGGAGCAGACAGCAGACATCGCTCATTCCTCGACTCTAAATCGGCAGATCGTGTAAAGCACAGGAAACTATAACTCACAGAATAAGCCCGAAAACATCAAAACATTTTCAAAATTGCACCTCCTGACTGAAAAAAACATACAGAAACCCTGACTTGGTCAGCATGGTGCCCTCCACAGTTTGTCCGAACACATTTTTCTGCTTTGCGTGTTTTCTCAACGCGTCATTCAACTGCTGTTTGGTGGTTGACGTTGCTTTCAGATGATAGACTTTGCCCAATTGACGCAGCGCTGGCAGTTGCATCAGGTCGAGCACAGCTGACAGATGTTTCAAGCCATGGGTGGGGTCATCGGCTGAAACACAGTTGGAAATGAAGGAAATATGGCATTAATAATGACCAACAATTTTGAAACAAAGCAAAGCATCAATCCTCTTTATAGTGACATGAACTGGACCTGGCATTTGAGCCAACGTAAAGAATATTCACTATTCACAATGGTGCATAACATAGGACATGAATGGTAAAGTCTTGACCAAAGAATCAATCACCGACCATGCAGACTGTTTGACTATGAAGGTTCAGTTTTAAGAGAGTGTGATGAGTACGAACAGTCGATGATCAAAACAAGACAACATCCACTGTGTCGAATCGGCCATTAGAAACACGCAACTGATGGCGTGGTTGCATTTTCATCAAAAAACAAAAACGCTCCGAACTCCACTCACAAACGAACAGAAATCCATGTTTGACCAGCGCATCAATGGCTGCAGTAACGTCGCCGATAAACTTCGTGTTCAGCAAATTCTCGCGCGAAAACCATTTGTCAGGTTTGCGAACGAACATACGAATGTACAGCTGACGGCTGACTACTGAAACATGCATCACAATTTTGATCAACTTAAAGATAGATAGCTGCGGATTACTTTAATGAGATCGATCAACTAAAACTTCGTCGTTTTTTTTTAACTAAAGCTTCGACAAAAGCGCATGAACTGCCTTTACACATGATGAAACGATCTAGAATAGATTATGCAGAAATATAGTCACGGGCAAGCATCAAATGGCAAGTAATCTAAGAATCTAGTACTTGCCAAAATTGAAACTTTACAGGTAAATTGCAAGAATATACTTGTAAAAGACTGTAAAAACTGTGGATATCATTCACACTGACGATCACCTGATGCACCACTGGTCGCTGGTCGGTGGCAGTGCTGTGGCTACTTTGGCGGGGCGGGTAGGGTACATAGGTGGAAAAAATCGGGGCGGGTAGGGGGGTAGTGTACCTGGGATTTTGGGGGGGGGGGGGAAATCCGGTTTGGGAGTGGGAGGGGGAGGAAAATTTTTCGGGGCGGGTAGGGTACAAAACAAGTTTTTGCGGGTGCCGGTGTTTATGTCCTAAAAAGTACATATATCGCGCGCAGCGCGAGATTTTTTGCACTTTTTAGGGTTTTCGGTCGAAATTTGGGCATTTTGACCGAAAAAATGGGCATTTTGAGGGAAAAAATCGGGGCGGGTAGGGTACCAGGGCGGGGCGGGTAGGGGGTAGGGTACCGGAGCGGGGCGGGTAGGGGGGTAGCGTACCAGGCCGGGGCGGGTAGGGTACCATACCATTGGGGGGACCCCCCCACCCCCAGCCACAGCACTGGTCGGTGGTTAAAAATTGGCGGCCAGAGATAATCCACCGGGCTCAAATCAACAGAACTAAAATGAATTGTAGATAAAAGCCTTCCACAACCAACCATCCAAAGTTTCATTCCACAACGTCCACACTTTGTCCTCTCCTTCCGACCACAATGCGCAGCCATCCGCCCTTCTGTATCCACAATGCGTGATCGTGTCGAACACACGCACGTGATACGTATCAATGACAATGTTGCCGCTGCTCTCATTCTCAACACCCGGAGGTTCGTGATTTTCGCCATCCAGATCCTTGGAACGACGTTTGCGCGGCCGGCTGGGCACTGGAATTAGTGTGTGTCGAAATGTTGAGGATTATTTTCGTTTTCTGTTTTGTTCTTGCTTTCCAATCATAAACATATCACTCAACTCCATCAACTGGCTTCATTTATAGTCTCGGTGAAACATCACCATGTATAATTGAAAGCCCTTCTGGGTGCAGTTACGCCGCCCAGAGTTGTGCCAAATTTTACCAAAAAAACGAAAACAGCAATATTGAGAGAGAACGTGGTCTGTGTAAAACACCGCATGTTGAGTGAAACATATTGGCAACAACACCAGCATGAGCTCGATTTCGCAGCTGGCAAAATAGTGAAACATTCTGACGGAGTTGCTGATTTGGGAAATGTTACACGTTGAAGAATGCAAAGTGGAGTATGTATATGAGAATCCATCCCCCTAATTTTCCTGCATTGACAAGGCTGATATTTGGCAATTATTTTCAAATTGAACCAGGTTTTGACAAGCACTTTGCATTCTTATCATTGAGAAGAATGAGAAACACACGTGTGCAGAAGTTTCACCCTGAATTCCACGCAACTGAAATGGTTCGGGCTCGTGTTACTGTAGCCACGTATTACACGCGTTACACGTATCACACGTGTGAAATGGATACAAACACACACATTGATCACTCCCGATAAATAAAGCGGGAAAAGAAAGAGAAAATAACTACTTGTCAAAACCTGATTCATTTTGAAAAAATCGCCAGAAACGCTCCTTGACGATGCAGGAAAAATAGGGGATGGATTCTCATATTGTCATTGTGCGACCAATATCAAGAGCAAATGAGCTAGTATAACAACGCACCATGGATGTCGACAAAAAAGGAACCCACAAAAACAAAATAGTCAGCGGGGTGCACTTCGAATAACAAAATGTCCAACCATTTAAACGTGTTGAAGACGATGCAGTGTCAGTCGTGTCGTCTGCTGAACACTCGACGTATTCCAAAAGCTCACAGTCGTCCGCCAATACCGTGCCTCTGTAAGGTTTGCGTCAACATCTGCTGCGCGCACGATACACACAACAAAGGGTGAGTTAGTTCTGGGTACTGACGATGTTCTGGTGCACCACACAAAGATCACTGGGTATTGTGTGGATGGTGAAAAACAAAAAAAAAAAACAAAAACACACAAAAAAAAAAAAAAAAAAAAAAAAAAAAAAAAAAAAAAAAAAACACCATAATATCCAATGCGGAGATGGAAACAAGACCGTGTCATTCAACCGAACGCACTTGCACTGATCCCGATGTCTGTATATGGAGTTGGCAGGCACGGTCACGTCACACAACGGGCATTGCACACCTGCTCGTTGCTTGTTGAATGCTGCCGCCAAAGCCATTGTTTAGTTGATAATCCTGGCAAATTTTTTGAAACATTCAAGATTGCTCAAATGATTGTACGTATGGTAACGGTAAGCAATGATTTGCCATGGGGATTCACACCCCGGGAGAGCAATAGAAATTAAGGCGCACATCCGTCAATGAACACATGTCCATTTTATTCAACAAAACGAACATGAGACTTGCAAGCACCAGACACAATTGTGCCGAAAATCACACGTGATAAGGAAATACACAATCATCCAAGCATGAGTAGATTTGAGCAAGGAATGTGACACCAATTATAATAAGCATACATGTGCTTATACTGTCTCAAGGAATGCATAAAATTGTATCAAGTCAAGGCAAATAACGACACCAAAGGAATCAAGTAACGCCAAGAGGCATTCTTCTAGTATCCCGGAGTTGATCAACTTGTGTGAACTTGAAATATCAAAGTCTTGCGCCCATGCCTCCTCCAATGACAATTGTCTCGCCAGTGATGTAAGCTGCATCCTGAAAATAAATTATGTGTTGATTACAGGATTTTTTTTCAAAATTTACCAGGTGCAGCTTAGGTCCACCCCCCCTATTTTGGGCAGCCGCAAGAGTCCAACCTACTAAAAAAAACTTTTTTTTTTTTTCCTCTTTTTTTCTTTAAAAATTCCTTTTCACATCCCACATTACTCCTTTTCTCTCTTCCTTTCTTTTCTTCTCTCTCTTTTTTTTCTTTTAAAAACAAATGCTGAGAAGTTTGACTGTGGATTTCTTAGGAACCTGGACCCAGGAGTCAATTTGTTTTGTTGAAACAGCTCAAAACGTGTAGTACCTATAGCACCTAAAAACTGATATTGGATCAAATCATATTATGCGTACTTTATTTTCTTACAGTAGTGTCGTGCGTCACCAAATGTGCCGTCGGTTGTTTAGTGCTGTGTTAGTGCAGTGTGATAACCTAAACAAATTTACCTTTTAACAAAAAATTCTTCTCCTAAATATTTTAAAACAAAAAAAATTTAAAAGAAAAATCCCAATTTCTTTACACTTTTAAATTTTTTTTTAAATTATAAAACCTAATAAAAAATAAGCGTTTTTTTCTTTGCTCTCCGCCGCAGTAAAAATTTCATTTTTACATTTTCCCCTTTTGGGGTTTTATTTTTTTTTTTTTTTTTTTTTTTTTTTTTAATACTCTTTTTCTTTTCTCCTGTATAATTTTTTCTTATTTTTCCCAACAACACTAAACTCGCAAGAACAACCAGAACAATAAAATATTTTTTTTCGCCCAACAACAAACCAAAAAATTACTTAGTTTAAGGGAAGAAAAAGAAGCCCCGCCGTATCCTTTCTTTTCTTTCTTTTTAACTAAAAGTTTAAATATAAAAAAAAATAAAAAAATAACAAATAAGATATTAAATGCCACCCTCAACCCTCCACTATTTTAACTTTCTTTTTTTTTTATCAATATTCCAACTAAAAATAAAAAAACTAAAATTATACAAAAAAAAAGAAGAGTATTCCAAACCATATACAATGCTCAAACTTGATTATGAAACATGTTCGTTCAGAAGAGAAATGTTTTGTCAACGGGGCAAATATTGATAAAGTTCAAGAAAAGCTCTAGTTCTAGATTCCACTTCAACCGAGTAAAAGCACAAAGTCTTCCCCATTCAACCGAGTAAAAAAGCACAAAGTCATTCATCAACTAACAAATACAAATGATACATTTGCAAGCAGTCCCCCATCAAAGCTTAAAAGGACAGACATGAAACCACTATTCTCACTTTGAAAATGAACCCAATGGCCAAATAATAAATGCAAGCCTAGTGTTCCACCACACAAAACAAGAAGCAAACACCGCATTATCCAACCTCGGAGCACAAGAATGCCACAGCTCCAGCACAATCACTGGCGGTACCAAATCGGCCCAGTGGAATCAATGACATCGCCGTGTTGCTGCTCGGATTGGAATCGGCTGTCTCCCACAGCTGCAATTCAATCTTCATGTTTTTGTAAAGTTTTTTAAGATGGAAAAACTTCACCAAGGTAGGAATTCTGTCCCCTTCTGTGTGTGAATTGTCACAGCGCGAGGTACCGAATCGGCCCAGTGGACCCGGAACATTACTGGATCTGCCCAAGCTGACTTCACTTCAAAGAAAGTCGTCTCGTGAGCCCGTGGTTGGACATGCTATATGATCTGATCGTCCCACCTGCGACACTGTGTGTGTGTGCATGTGCGTGAGCAAAACAAACCACAGCCGCGAAAATCACAAATTTCCCATCAAACTTGTCGATTGGTTGGCTTACCTCACTTTAGCCATATGAACATTCGCACATGAACAGTATTACAGAGAACGGGACTAGCAATGAAGTATGACCCGACCAAGATAAAAACGAACCGCCCGACTAAAGTCCGTCTTAATTATGCCGGGCGCAATGCAATTGACACGAATTTTGCTCGGCGCACACGACAGCGAGAGAGCTTTTGTCAGACCAAGCAGTGCGGTTTTGGTCACCCCATAAGCTGATATGGCGGGCAGCGGGACATATCCACCGATAGATGACACGAATATAATACTGCCTCCGCTGCAATATATTATTCAGATTTTTTGTTATTTATTCATTACATATATTGTTTATTTTATCGATGTTTTGTGTTGTAGTATAGCAGTGCTAAACTAGTATAGGTAAAAACTCTATCTCACTATCTGGGTCGATAAACTGCGAATAGAATCGTCACCCTCATTGCAGCGTTCGTACATCACACAAAAATCAATGCAAGAGAAAGGCTGATCAAAATAAAAAAACACAGTTTAACCAACCCCGAGCTCTGAATATGTGGCACGCACAATTTCGACAGTTCAAAACCGGCCGTCACATTCACAGCGAATAATTTGTCCCACGCACTCTGATCAACCTGAAAATCAGGGTTGACGGCTGCCAACAACCACGTAGACTGACGTCATAATTTGACAATAAGAAGAAACTTTCAAAAATAACCCACATCCAACAAGTCGCCAAACACCGGGTTGATGCCGGCGTTGTTCACGAGAATGTCGATTTTGCCGAACTTTTCCAAAGTCTGTAATCAGCTGCAGTCTACAATGATAACGGATGCAACAGCACTGAAGTGATGTTTGGGGTTTGCCCAATGAGGGGTCTGTCAAGTGCCAGAGAAGAGCAGTTGTTACTTTTCTCATAACGTGCACAAAGTAAAACCGTTCTCTATTGTGACAGCTAGTCTACAGCGGGAAGCCATACAATTTTAGTGGGAATTCTTTGTCACTGTGACGACACTGGGTCCTGACAAGGCCATTCTATAAAGGTAATCAAACCATTGTACATTTCCTGCAAAAGAAAAATGTACTCAGCCCAGCAATCCACTTACGGAATCGACCAGTTTGGTTCGATCCTGTTTATTTCCAACATGACAGGTCACACCGTGGGCATGTTGTCCCAGCCCGAAACCGGACAGACGTTTGAGCGCGTTCTCAACGTTTACCTGAACAATTTTAGCTCTCCTTCAGACACGTGGAAGAACATGATTTTCATCTGACGAGTTCTTTTTCGTTGGAATTTTCCTTGCACATAACAACACGCATCTACTCAAGTCAGCAGTGCGATTTTCGCACTCAGCACAACAATTTTAAGCCACAGCATAACCCTTTTATAGTGATAAGCCGTGTGCGTTTTCAACTGTTTGGGTACCCAATTCAGGGTTGGGCAAAAGAAAATTTTTTTAAAGTTGCATTTTTTGCGTTTTTGCGCGTCTTTTAGGCAAATTTGGTAAAATTTTCCTGAATCTCAGACTTTTTAAAAAAAATTTATACAAAAATTTTTTTTTAAAACTTGTTTAAAAATTTTTTTTCCAACCCTGACCCGATTTGCTGTTGACCTCAAAAATATTATTCAATACAACGGTCAATCGGTTTTGTCGGCGACCGAAAAATTCTGGGTCTCGGTTATAACTTCCCATTGGATATATCCCATAACGAATAATAAATAACATTCAATCCTGAAAACCGAACCTGCTTCCGACTGCTGATCACCACGTTTGCACCATCCTCACACAAACGCTTGGCGATGGCAAAACCAATGCTGAGAAAACAAGCAAGAGTATAGGATATATGGATGATATCACAACTGAAAAGAATGCTTGGATCGCACGTTACGCACAGGCGTTTGACAAAAAAATCGAGAACAAGAAAACAAAACAAAAACTACCCTTGAGTAGATCCAGTCACAATCGCAACTTTGTCCGCAAATTTCATTGCCATCTTGTGTTCTGGGATAGAGGATTACAAGTTGATCTTAGCTTTAAGCCGTCCAGGATATTGAAACAATACTTCCGACCCACCGGGTAACAGAATGGTGAAACCGAGACAAAACCAAAACCGCACACTCATTTCTCATCGTCGCAATTTTATGCACTTTGCTGCGCTCTAAACTGTAATCGGGCTACTGTGATGAATAAACACACAGACAAAAAACGATTTAGATACGATAAACTTATACACATTATCATTATGTATTTGTGGGAATTAAAATCTTTTTAAATGTAAATGTGACAAAAAATACCACATAGATCGCAGAGAAAGAAAAATAGAGATGTGGACGTGGACGAAGAAGTACACACAGTGTGTGGATTTATACACATTGTTTACAGTAACTATACGCACGCACGTATGTAAGCATTAATGCGAAGAACAAAACAAAGAAAGAAACCAACGAACGAAGATTAAAACAACACAGTATTCGCGGGCGACAAGAGAGAAAACACACAGACAATTTTTAGAAAATTGCAGCAGGACAGCAACCAAACCACGCACAAACACAATACACATTATGGACTCTCACGAAGAGTGTGATATTACAATGATGATGGTAATATAATGGGAATAGAAAATGTAATATAATGACCAAGGTTTCAGGTAATCTTAACAAGCCAGATTACATAAACAATTAATCAAGTAATCCGAAACAGACACACTTCAAACAAGGTAATTTTATATTTCCACAACGAAAATACAGGTCAAAACGGAAAAAAGTCGGTGCATTCCCTCAACATTTTACACGGCAATTTTGCTCAAGTACAGTGTTGGTGTGCAAATCAATCGAACAATTTATCTTTTGAATCGCGCAACGGAACGACCACTTGCGAAAGCCGATTCCCATTTGGAACATGAACTCCCGAATTCGAATTCAATCGTAATTTCGCACTAGGATCACATCAAAAGTACAATCATCATCAGCACAAATCAACTCATTAGAATGGATCAATGAAATCAGCTAAAATCGTGTATGCAAGCGTGCGTACAGCTTTTAAGAAAACCGAAAACGAAAATAGAATGAACGAGTAAAAAACTGAATGAAAAAGACAAAAAAACAAATACAAAGACATACTTCAAATGGAAATTACATTCGGATGCAAGATTAAACCAAATTAAAAGTAGTAACGGTAAAAACAGGATTAGATTGTGTGCTGTGCTAAACACTAACGTGTATTGACATATAATTACAAGGAAGGTCACGTAGTTAACCTAACGCAACTTTCACAAATGGGTATGGGTTACGGCAGATAGGTACCGTAACCCTGTTCATTCTTGGTTTTCATAATGGAGCAATCCTTGTCTTAGTCACATTTCAAACCCAAGCATTCACAGTAATTGCGACTTAATGGCATCTAACACATACAAAAGAATTGATAAAACGCCAACCAAATAGGTAGCCCTTTCCGCGCAGACAAAATCTCCATAATGGTACCATTTCCAAGCTCCATGTCTGTAGTTTACCCAGCACTTCTGGCGCAAAAATAAAAAACGCGAAATTTGCCAAAAAAAGTTAATTCTGGGAAATCTCATTCTGAAAAAGGCTTAGCTCAATTCAGTTTAATGGCAAATTTCTGCAAAAATAGCGAAAATTTCTTCTCTGGCACGAAAAAACCGTAGCGCAGTGGCAGACACGTTGATGTTTCAATACATCTAGAAAACACGATACACAGTCGCTCTTTAGTCAGACACACAACTCACGCAGGCAGACACACATTTTTCTCAATAAAATTTTACAAATCATCATTCGGGGGTGAAGTAGAATTTTACGGAATTATAATTTTCTCGCAATTTTTCCGCCCTAACAATCTAGAAATCGCGCAAAGCTCTACTTGCAACCCGAATGTCATTCTAATTTCCCGAGCCCTGCCAGCCGCCGAATGCTGACGCGAACTGAGTCTGTTGCTGCACGGACTGTTTGTTCGGCTGGCCGCCAGCTGCCGACACGCGCGACGCCGATTGCGCCGCTCGTTGGTCGTTCACTGCAAACATTCGTATACAGTAAGGTGGTTTGGGCTTTTACGTTTGAGAGAGGTGAACCAATGAAATTGACATCAGAGGTCGCAATCGGGCCGGCCCGACCTCGGGCCGGGCCGGGCCGCGATTTTGGACTTAAGCTTCTGAAGTGACTTATTTTACTGAAAAAGTAGGGTTTTTTTGTCAAAAATACTAAAATTTCTGACGGATTTGGCAAGTAAGTGATCAGTATTGTCCAGTGGTGTGGCTACCCAGGCGTGCAATTAACCTACTGTACCACCAGAAAGGCCTGCAATCAACCTACCTACTGTACCGGCCGAGCTTGGGGGGGGGAACAAACTTTTTTATGTCTAAATTTAGATGAAAATGTACTCTAAAACCCTCATTTCGCGCGCAGCGCGCGATTTTTCGATTATTTGGAGTGAAAAATATCGATTTTATACCATTTTGAGCCAAAAATAGCAACCTACTGTACCAGCCGGGGGACGGCGACCTACCTACTGTACCAGGATGGCGCGTCATCTACCTTACCTACCGACTGTACCTAGGGGGGGACCCCCACCCCCCAGCCAGACCATTGGTATTGTCTATCTGGCGACTTTTTCATGGAAAACAATGAATTTTCAACCAAAAAAATAGATTCAAAAATCGCAAAAATTATGACAAAAATTGGGTTAAAATCTGAGCCAAAAATTCGGGCCGGGCCGGGCCGGAGATTTGGGTGTTCGGGCCGGGCCGGAGATTTGGGGGCTCGGGCCGGGCCGGGCCGGCCAAACCCGGCCCGATTGCGACCTCTGATTGACATTGCTCACTCGCTCACATTACGAGTGAAACAGAAGCCAAATGTACACAATGTGGCAAGGGCAGAGTCTGCACAGCTCGAAATTAGCCACGTGCCGAAAGATAGCCGAAGTGAGTCGAGCCGAACTGAGTTCCCCAAACGCGTCACCTACTCTGCATGTGCGGCATGGGTGGCGGATGTCCCATATTTGGCGGCAATATTTGGTGGAAACTATTGAGTCCGGGTGGTGGCGTGCCGAGTGCACCAGCTGCCGTACCGAAATGTGCTGCTGCCAACGCTGCCTGTTTGTCCAACATCTGCAACCATAAAATCACAGAAGTGTTTGGCCGGTATTAATTAAAAGCACAGGGACGCCGCTCTTTAAACAATTGATGCGCGCCATACCGAAAGGCTTGAATGCCGGACACGACTTATTCCAAATGTTTTGCATGACTCATATAAATTTTGGAAGGCATAAACAACCAAATAACAGTATTTCGACTGGACTCACCATCGACTGATTAAACTTGACTGCATTTGCAGCCTTGTTCGTGTCTTTATTAATGTTGTAGCTGTTGGCCGCGTTGAACATATTCTGCTGCGCTGTGCTGCTCGGCGTTTTGTTGTAATCCCCCGCCTGTTGCATGTCGTCAAAACCTGCCAGTCCGTTAAAAATATGTAGGTACTGTTATTTTCATTTTTTAATTCAGTATTCTTGCATTATCTTTTTCATATCAACTCATGCATTCCGTCAGTGTAACTATGACTTGTGAATCAAAATGCTCTCGAAATTATTCGGTGAGCATTCATTGTGTTCGTTGTGGTCATCATGTGGAATGCGTAAAAGAGAAAATACATAAAATAAAAAGAAATGCCCTTCAATTACCTTGCTGCGGTTGGAAAAACTGTTGCTGTTTGGCGCCGAACGGTTGCATGTTGCCAAGCGCCTGCTGACTCGCGCTCACTGGCGGAATCTGGAGAGGCGGCATTGTGCAGTGAGTGACCACACAAACAACATGCACGAAACAGCTCCGATTGTAAGGTCAGACATATACTGTCATAAAGAATCGTTTTTTATTTTTCGTGGAAAAAAACGGTTTTTTTTCGAAAAAAACCGTTTTTTCCAAATACTTTTCCAGTACTTAAGAACGTAATTTCGAAAAGTATAACAATTTCAGTGCAAAATTTGTTCGAACTGACGAGAGTGCTCTTGAAGAGTGTTGAAGTCAGTCGAAAACACTTGGTTTATAAGAACTAAATGAAACACTGTTACACACTCCTTTTAGACTACTCTATTATTATAAAAATTGCTAAATAAAACACTGCTATACACTCCTTTTACACGCTTTTTGGCCCATTTTGGACCGGTTAATTTTTGTGCTCGAGCCAATTTTTCACTGAAATCGAAAAACTCATCAGTTTTGCATTACAATTATTTGCAAAAATTGGGATAAAGTACCGATATTTTTCCGATCAAAAACCGAAAACATACCCACGGAAAAATAAATGGAAAAGTATTCGGGTCCCGGAAAAAAACGGTTTTTTTCGGAAAAAAAACCGGTTTTTTTTCGCCTGCCAGTATAGTCAGACACACTAACCATCAAGCCGGCAGTGGGTGCGAATGCAGCCATATTCCCATAGTGTGTCATCAAATGCGGTAGTGAGGCGGCGGGTGCCGCACCGAACGGGGTCTGGCCGCCCTGCATGATCGCTTGTGCTGCTGCCGCATTCGAAGCACTTGGCGGGGCACTGCAATGGGGCGACGCGGCACGAATTAGGCTTGCAATTGAACGTGCCTTTCTCCGGATAAGATTTGCCCTGATCACGTGTTTTTCTTCACCAAAGAATATGAAGAGAATTACAGACGAGCTAATTTCGAGGTTTCGACCAGTGTAAAAAGTAGTTACTTTGTTGGTGTGGTCACGTGACCAACACCAATTCGACCACGTTGTGCGCACGAATATTCCGTTATTGACATCAAGAACTTACATAAATGCAAAATGAAATCCCACGCCACGCATAACAACAATGTTCCGATTCCTACCTGAATCCAGGCGGGGGTCCGAGGCTTGCAGTCACCGATTGTGTGATATCGTTGGACGAACCAAGCGGTCGGACCGAATTGTTCAATTTCATATCACTCGAATGTAATGATGTCGCTGATGACACGGCTGCTAGCGATTCTACAAATTGTGATTTCGCAATTTATTAATTTTTAAATTTATGTAATGGATTTTATTTTGAGTTTTCAGCACGGCAACATTTTACTGACCAGTCAGCAAACATGCTGCCGAGCATGTGTATAAACTGAAGCATGCCCTAAGGAATTTTGATCGCTCACAGGCTGCTTCAGCAAGAAAATCTAAATAAGTCCACAGCAATACCATACAGGCCCAAAGTCCCGGTCTTGGCTGTGCTTTCGAGAATTTGGGCCAAAGACATCCAACAACTTTCCAGCTATTTGCCCCACAATTTTCCACGGCACAACATAAGCAACAAACTTGAAAAAAATAGTGACTGGAAAAATATGTACGGTACAAAGCAACGCAGCACCACTAACGATTAGTATAATACTCCATATTTGCGTTTGTCGGCTGATTTGGTTGTTGCCCGGTGCCTGCTGCCCCGCCCTGTCCATCTTGTCTCGTCGTGTTGGTTGACTGTTGATGTGGGGGTGCCGGGGGCAGTGCGAAAAACTGGAAAAACATTTGCAGTTCTTTCTTCTTTTTTCGCTATTTGCGAATTTTCAATGACAGTCTCACTAAAAAACGGGTCAACTCTCAACAGTATTCGTCACCGTTTGATGATTTTTCACTTTTTAGTTTTGTTTACCTCAAACTACAATTTCAGATTCGACACAAAATCGGGACAAGTTGTCGATGCTGACGAATCACGTGGTCAAACATCTATTCTTATTGGTATAAAGTTACAGTATGAAGACAGTACATGCATGTGTGGACAAGCAGCACCAAACGATCGTACTGCCCGACGGCCTAAACGAAAACAGACTGCCGATTTGTCCATCAGCAACAACCTGAGCCATATCCATTCCAGCGGGCATTTGCGGGAACGCAGTCGCGCCAGCCGGCCATTGTTGTGCCAACGGGTTGTTGAGCAGATACGTCGACGTGTCACCTGCGGCCTGACCGGCAATCGGTGACGGATACTGCAAATTAATGCACAGTATTAGCATTGGCTGTACCGTTAGTTAGAGAATGGGCCCACACACTACCGGACACACAAATGACGCAGCGCTGCGTAAACATCGCGGGCATTTGTGTTCATTTGAACGTCATGTTTTTGTCGTTGCATCCTTTTTACTTATTGCATGTGCGATCAAGCCGGAACAAGGTCATTCTTGCGTGAACCATAAGCACATCAAAGTGCGTATTTTCAACAGCGGTGCCAAACCCGGACTTTCACGTCGCTTGCATGGGTGTAACTTTACTTCGGCACCAAAATGCCGCCGCTAACTTAATTCAATCACAGAAAAAACAATAGAAAGAAATCAGGCAGGTAATAAAACAAAACGTACCATGTTCACGTATGGCGAATAGAGCGGGTTCATACCATAAGCCAGCTGTGCGGTGTTTTGTGCGGCGTTGTAGATATTGGTGGCAACGGGCGCTTGTTGCTTGCTTGCTGAAACAGGCAATATGAACAAATATAATTGAAGAGAAAGAGCATAAAATGAACTAAGAAAATACACACCAGCACTGGAGACCGTTTTGACGTTGCTGCCAAACGGTAACGAATTCGGCTGCGTGAAAAGCATCGGGTTCTGGAAAGATTAAAGATGAAACGTTTGACTTGTTTCTTTCTGCTAAAAATTAAAAATAAGAAAAAATGACGTGCCTGATTCAGCAGGGCCATGTTGATATCGTCCGCCTGTTGTGGCAACTGCATGTAGTTGGGTGGCGGTTGCGACAATTGTTGCTGAAAATAATTATCATAAAACATAAAGATAAACAAAAATAACTAACAAAACACTCATACTTGTTGTTGCGTTGAGACGGGCGGCGGTTTACTGAACGCAGTTGTGGATGTCGGTACCTGTTGTTGTTGACCAGGCTGGGACGCGAACAATACACCCGGTTGCGTCTGTGAGCGAAAAGAAATGCTATAATACAACAAATAGGAGTGAAAATGAATTCTATAAACAGCAAAATATATGTAGAATAAATCGTAAAATAGAGCCCACTAAGAGTTGTTCTGCGTTTTGCGTAACCAGAAGGGCACTCAATCTGTTGTTATGGTATGAAAAACACCACGCATAAAGAACTCACAAAATAATTCACGATTCGCGTGCAACATAAAGTCAAGACCAATTTGAGAAGCTTGTTCATCGTTGAGGGCCCAAAATTGCAACAAAACGTGAGAACCAAGGAGCACACAAACCTGAGTGGGTGGCTGTGGTTGGACGACATACGAGCCCTGATTCGACGGTACGTTCGGGTCCTTTCTGCCGCCGGCTGATGTTGATGACGTCGACAGGCCGGACATCGCCGCCGATACTTTGCTAATTGACTGCAAACAAATCATACAGCAATAATTGCAGCTTGTTGGTTTGTGCACTGCTCTTTTGGTCCTCTTTTTAACGGGCATTTGCTCAGGCGAAACCAGGACTAATGTACCACGCTGTCCCTGGAATTTTTTTTTGAATTCCAGAGGCAGGCACGATCGTAGAAACGCAAGGACGCCTACCGATGAACACGAAAACAATGATAATTTCGCTTCTCAGTAGCCGGCAAAACTGACATCGAGACGCAGCAGAGGTACATCTTACAATTCACAACAGAAAACAACAATGTTTTCAAAGGTCCAAAACGCACATCAGATTTGGTTGGCGTCGGAACGCCGAACACCGATTGTTGCCCTTGTGTGCCGCTCGCCGTTGACACTGAGAAACGTTCGATTGATGGCGGTGCTGCAAATGGCATGGCTGCATGATGATTCACATTGTCGTGGTTTTTACACCTTTTGCTGATGAAAATGTTGATCTTCAGATTTTGTGAGTTGAGACTCTCAACTTGAGAGCCAGAAACAACTCCGGCAATATCATTTGCAGATGAAAAGGCTAATCGAAGAACACATCGAAAACTGGCAAAATGTCTTCCAATGCCTTGGTCGTAGTGCGTGAGTATCTGAAAAACGTTGAATCTGATCTTCGCAACGCACCTTTAATACCCGTTGGTTGTGCACCACTGCTGCTCACAGTTGTTTGCGAGGGCGGAGTCGAGTCGAGTGCAGCGGAGGGATGGAATCCGAATTGAATGTCCAATGAACCCGATGTTCCCAGCGCACCTGTGTCGGTGAAAAGCATACTTTGTGTGCTTGAAAAGCTGTTCATGTTTACTGGCTCATTTGCCTATACCTGCGGTCAAACATAACGCAGAGTTTTTAATTCATGTCCCGAAACATCTTTTGATTTCGACAGAAAACCCAGTCTGACAGGACATGTGAAGCAAGCGTTTTGCGCCATTATCAGCAGTTTATTCAGAAGATTATAAAAGCAAGCAGTCAAATCAAAAATAATTCTGGATTGACTGACGGCTTTTGTCAACACAACGAATTGGTAACGGGAAAAGCCACTATTGTTGTTGTTGATAGCAAACACGAACCAAAACAAACTAATATTTGTAAATCAAAACGCCAAACTCACTCAGTCCGTCCGAGAACTCAACAACGCGACTAGATAACTGTGGAGGTTGTTGTTGCGTCTGCGGTGCACTGGCACCGCTCGCCTGCGATATCATCGGGGGTTGGCCGATCTGTGAGAACCATCAAAATATTATCAAAAAAAATCAGAAGAGACATGATATAAGACAAGTCAATTCGAACATTCAATTGATAATCGGATTGATTCTGTCTTAGTCAAGTGACATTATTTCTGATTGACATCAGAAGGTCAGTGGTAAATCAAGATCCACGGTCACTTAACTAGTTCAAGGTCAAAATGTACGCAATGTGACCACCAACAAGCTTGATTACAGTCGACCAGTGTCCCATCAGTGTAACTATGACTTACAAATCAAATTACTCAAGATATTATGAGCACTCATTCCGCGTAAGATGGTCATCATGTGGAACACAGGTCAGTACCTTGTCTTCTCACACAATTATAAAAGCAAACAAACATGTTTTGACAGTTTTCCCAAAAAATATCACTCACGCCCAGATCATTTTTCAGTTGTTGACTCAAATTCCACGAATCGGCGTGCGAGGTTGGCGGCGTCGGTCCCGAGTTTGATTGGTTCGAGTCCGCTCGCGTAGGTCCGCCCCCAGGCGCCATCAAGACGTTCATACTGGAAAGCACAATTTGATTTATTTTATGTGAACCGCTGTGTGCTGTCCGTCGCCGAAATCAGCAAAGTTGTTTCACAATTGAATTCAACTGTAATTTTAACAATTTTTGAGCTAGTGTTCAGAGCCCAGTGGTTGAAAGAAAACACAAATGATAAGCAACCAAAACACCGGTAAAAATTGTAATGTTTCAAGTGAGACACATCGCGTCAACCAAAGAAACCACTAGTTGATGATGCTGACGACACCGCATAATTTCGTGTCAACAAAAAATCGCCGTAACCCACCCGCACCCCCAAATCTAACGAACTTTTCATGCGCCGTCGATCTATACGCTGGTTTGGCAGCACCGCCAGCCGTGCTTGCGTTTGATGAGCCTGTTGTGTCAAGTGCGTCATTAGCTGACGGCTGACCGGTGGCTGACGGCTGCGGGGGCACGGGACTGGGCGACTTGGCTGCTTGGTTGTGGAACACCAGCCGTTTCTGCAATGTTACTTGCTTGTAGTAAGACATATAATCACCTCGGTGGTTTTTTTCTCTTTGATTTCACAATCTT
Organism: Rhynchonema sp. JSB1_4; assembly: GCA_030248065.1. Lineage (NCBI taxonomy): Eukaryota > Metazoa > Nematoda > Chromadorea > Monhysterida > Xyalidae > Rhynchonema > Rhynchonema sp. JSB1_4. The sequence goes on from JASAMV010004289.1 coordinate 29,804, forward strand.
AACCCTTACTCAAGTACGTAAATTCAAACGGGATAGGCGCCAAAGCGTACGCCAATGCCAAACCTTCACAAACAGCATAAATGGAGCAAACTGAGAAAAAAATCAAATCACACTTCGATTGCATCTGATTTGTTTCTACAGTCACAAAAGCGATGAAACAGCGAAAAACACAATGTTCCGTTCACACACAGAAGAATAATCAGCGCCAGTCTATGCTGTCAAGTCACTCGTCCGGCGCTCCGGGTCGTTCGCAACAGGACCACTTGTGGACCACAACATCGCAATACAAGTCTTACAGCGAAGCAAGCCCTTTCGTACACAATCGCAACGCAGCACTAACATTCGCCCACTCCTCCTCGGCCGCAGCATTCGTCCATTCGTCATTGGAATTGCCGAACGATTCGCTCGTGGTCGTCGTCTGCGTCGGCCCGGTGCCGTTCTGGTCACGTCGCCGACCCTGCATCATCAAGGCAACACCATCAAACTGGGTCTTTCGCAACGATGCGTTACTTTCGGACGGGTGGCCGTCGAAAACCCCGAAAAAAAACCCGAAACGGAAAACCCCGAAAATAAAAAACCCCGAAAACGAAAAACCCCGAAAAAAGCCCGAAAAATAAAAACTGTCAGGAATGAAAAAAAATCTTGTTAGAGGTGGGTATTCATGTCGCTCATGACCCACGAGTGAAACATCACCCTAGACTTGATAAATTGGCTTCGGATCAGACTTGAACCTAGACTTGGGCTTAGGCTTGTTCATAGGCTTAGGCTTAGGCTGCCAGCCAGGAAGACATGTCCATATGAAGGAAACATCCACAAATGTACAGCTGCAAAGGCTTTCTTTCAGGGTTAGGCTTAGGCTTAGGCTGCCAGCCAGGAAGACATGACCAAAGGAGAATTACCTAACTTGTGCCCGAGCTGTACCAGTGCCCATTTTTTGGTGCACGAACGACATGAATACCCTTCTCTAGTAAAAAGAATTGTTTTCCACACATTTTATATTTTTCGGGGTTTTTTTCGGGGTTTTTCGTTTTCAGGGTTTTATTTTCGGGGTTTTTATTTTTCGGGTTTTTTTTCGGCGTTTTCGACCCCACCCTTCGGACGTTCTTTTTTTAGATAAAGTGCTTCCATCAGTTCAGTCAGTACAGGAGGAACCGTTTGAACCCAAGGTACAAGGATGAACAAATGTGCAAACTTTCAAACGTCAAATATACTTTCCAATCAGCGACTGGTATGCAATAAACTTCAGCCATGGGCAATCAGAATCAGAAGCCAGAAAAAACAATCGTACCTGCGCAGCAATATGCGACGCCATCGAGTTATCCCAGACATTGGATGTTTTGCCTGCCTGACCACTGCCAGCACCCGTCCCGCCGCCACCCGTTCCAGACTCGATATTCGACGCCATACTGTTATCCCAGGCTGAGACAAGGAGTTTGCATTTATCGAAAGGAAACTTAAGAGAAACCGTGAAAAGAAACAGAAGAGAGAAAAATGAAACACACTGTTGCTGTCATTGCCCCAGGTGCCGATCTTGCTGAATCCGCCTCTGTCACCACCGCGACCGCGGCCGCCACTCACGCCCCTGCAATGGCTTGTATTTATTGTCATTTTCAAAAAAATCCGGTTTTTTATTTACGACAGGGTCGCCTGTTATATAAATAAATATGCGCGGGCACGCATAGGGTAAGAGCGACTCTTTAGTCACAGTTCTTAGAAAACTTTTGGCCAGTAATTTAATGCCAAAAATTTCAGACGTTTCGCGAAATTTGCCAAAGCTCCAAATTTTAAGAAGAAAATGAACGTTATCTCAGCAGATGGCACCATGAGAGGGCAATAAAAAAGCAAACAGTAAACATGGTGCGGCAACCGACCTTCCGCGATACCCCCTGCCCCTGTCGAGTGCGCCGTCACCCCGACCCCGTCCCGCCCGTCGACCATCGCCGCCTCCCGTCGTATAATCATTCTCGCTGTCGGTTCGGTCTCGACCTGCACAACATTCAGCATCAAAAAAATAATAATTGCAAGAGAAAAGAATCCGCAAGAATCACGCCGACACAGTTCAGGATGTTCTATTTTGATTGGTGAGACAAGCAAGACACAGAAAAGGAACTTCAAATCAGTTCGCGTTACTGGTTCAAGTTTAGACGCGAGTTGTGCGGGATGCGCTGAAGAGAGTTCAAGTTTTCCTGCATTGTTCTCACTAACGTGTATTTGCAGGCATTCTGCCTGTGCCCCGCCCTCTAAATCTGGGTGGTTGATGCGCATCACCCCCAGCGCCGCCACCCCGCTGCTGAGCTCGCTTGCCACCTCGCGTCGAACGATGTTCACCTGAAAAAACGGGATAATAACGGGTTTTACATTGAACGTCAACGGGATATATTTTAGCGCGCTGCTTTATATTTCTGCTTCTGTTTGAGAAATTGATCAAAACGAAGAAAAAACGTTGAAAAGTATTTAATTATGCTTCCATCAGTGAAGCCAAGTCAGCATGTTTGTCAGTCAAAATGACACAAAATCCGAAGATTAAGAGTATTCAGATTGTCCTACATAGTCACCATTTGTAAGCAACAGATCAAGATTCAATGAAGAAAGCAGCGAAAGGTTTCAGGAAACGTGTATAGGTAACCAAAATCTCTTGAACGTCAATAATGATAACACAATGTTTCAAGCAAATGAAAAAGTGCTTTGAAATGATAGTATATCGTGGTAAAGTGCATATTTTTTACCTGAGTGGCAAGCAGCACACAAAACGAAAAAACTACTGAATTCAAAACATAGGTCGAAACTCCTCATATCGCGGTGACAAACTTTTACGATAGTTTGGCCATTTTGGCCCACTGCCCCAATGTCTGTCGCTGGCTAACCTCAAGATGATCACCGCAGTGAATATATTCTCTACAGTAAGCAAAACCAATGGCAGACTGTTGTAAACGATAATTGTTAATTGTTGAATTTTTTCCGATCGCAACGCACAAACCAACCATCATTGAACGCATCGTGCTGCCAGTCAGCATGTTGTGCACCCGTATGATTCATTGATATTGAGTCCTCCATTGTGTGATGTTGGTGTGTCGCTGTGCCGTTCTTCACCCGTTCGCCGCCGCCCGCTGACAACTTCGACGACAATCTGCAATTTGATATTCGTCGGTTTTTTTTGTATTTTTCTCGACGAATTCAGTGTTGCAGCATGGTAGGTGCGTACGCGTTTGTGCACAGTACTGAATGATAAGGATATACCTGTGATTATTGGTGCCGGAGTCATGCGCGGACGTCTGCTTGCTTTTGAGCTTCTTGCCCTTTTTGTTCGTCTCGATCCATTCATCACTCAACTGAAAGCAATCACCATTTTCTCTTCCATTCAGTGTGGTTCTTGGGGGGACGGGTCCACCCTCGGGTACGCTCTCTCCCTCAGGCGGTAAAAATATCCCCTATCCCCCCGTAGGGTACACTATCTCCCCCAATTTTTGCTTAAAATAGGCCTTTTTTGGCGTAAAATGATCATTTTTAGGCCTAAAATGTGTGATTTTAGGTCGTTGTCAAAAATGGCCAAAATACCCTTTTTATAGGGAATTTTTTCCAAAAAGGGGCAAAAATAGGTCGAAATTATCACCTTAAAAAGTGACTTTTTCTGAACTTGGGTCTTCCCCCCTCGGGGGTACACTATCTTCCCCTCCGAAAAAACATGGGGTCCACTATCTCCCCCTCGGACCAGGAACTACATTGCTTCCATCGCATTCGCAATTTATATAAGAACGGAAACAAAATAAAAATACCGATTCTCTCTTATCCATCACATGCCCAATGGCCTGTTCCACGTTGTTATCACAGTCATGCAGGGCCACTTGCGCTTCGCCCTCCTTGCAATTTGTCGTCTCCATGACCTGAGCAATAAAAATAATCAGAAAAACAAACAAACACAGAATGAAAAAAAGAAGCATATAATTCCACCTTTTTGATCTTCTCTGATAAATGAGCCTCGTCGGTTCGCACATCCTGCGTGAGTTGCGCGAGCCGGATCTGCTCGTTTGTCGCCTGCGAACAAACACAAATGCAATGATAAATAACCCTCCCGGCTCGGCGCAAATTTTATTTTTAAGACATTCACGAATTTTCGTATCATATATATCCCAAACCCATACCCCCAAACTGGCTAGCTAGCTTTCTTGCTCCGGTCATCAAGTCAAAAGTGTTGATTTTAGTGCCAAAATAACCATTTTATGTGCCAAAATGGTCAAATTCGAGCAAATTTGCTCACACATGCACAAAAACACGCATTTTAGGGCTTATTTTGACATAATTTCGACCACTTTTGATACCCTGTTTTTGACTTCTGGACCAATACCCCCCAAATCGGGGTACCCGGCTAGCTGGCGAGCTTTCTTGCTCCGGACCCCTCCAGCTAGCTAGCTTTCTTGCTCGGACCAACTACATCACTGGTTTGAAAGGATGTTTTTTCGCTTGTAATCGCATTTATTCGAGTCTATTCGTCAATAAGAGGCGTATTACATATGTGCTCTGAACGAACAACAAACGTGCATAAATGTACTTGTGCACCACTATCAAGCGTTAATACACTACTGTATAGGGGATGTTACTTAGGGCATAGTAGTGGCAGGGAGGGTTGGGGGGTTTTACCCCCTTTCAGTACTTACCTATCACAAAACCCGAGGGGGGTTGGGCTGAGTACTTACCTCTCACAACTAGGGTTAGAGGTCGGGGGGGGGGGGGGTACCCGACACCCGACAGCCGACACCCGACATGTGGAAGTACCCGACACCCGACATCTCAGAAAAAAAGCCGACACCCGACACCCGACAGTTGCAAAAAAACCCGACACCCGACATCTAGTTTTTGAAAAAAACCCGACACCCGACACCTGTTTTTAGACCAAAAACAGGCAAATTTTTGCTCATTTGCATCACGAGTGCAATTTTTTTGGCTCAAGTTACTGAATTCAAGTATTTTCATACGAAATAAACACCAAAATGTCACATTCTGCGTCTTCGGAAACATTTGGTTCGAAGAAAATTTTCTCTCAAAATTCTTCTCTCAGCAATACTGATGTTTTGAACCGTAAGTGTCGGGTGTCGGGTCCGAAAAAACCCGACACCCGACATCTGGGGGTACCCGACACCCGACACCTACACTTTTTTGGCACCCGACACCCGACAGCCGACACCCGACATCTCTCTAACCCTACTCACAACTCCAAATCATACCTCTCACAAGCAATTTTATGCCTTTTTAAGGCAAAAATTGGCGTTTTTCGACCTTATTTTCCCAAAAATCAACCGCGCAAACCCACCCATAATACCCAGATCTTTAGGCGATTTTCGGCGAAAATTTGGAAAAAGTATTGTTTTTACCTCATTTTTTGGCCAAAATTGTATCACAAAAACGGTGTTTTTTCGCCTTTTTGGGTGACCAAAATCATACCTCTCACGCTTCCGGCTTCCGGTCCCAACCCCGCATCATACTTACCTCCCACACATGGGCCTGCCATTACACTGACTTAGGGGGGCTCTATTCCGTTGGGGCTCTATTACTTCACTGACCACTTTTTGGGGGGGCTGTATTACGGGGAGCTCTATTCCGGGGGGCTGTATTTAGGTTTTTACGGTAATCCATTTGTTTCCATGTTTTCTTCGAAAATATAAATTACCGTATTTTTAGTCACCATATCATACCTTGTGGTTACACCATACCTTCAGAGTGGCAATCGGGCCGGGTTTGGCCGGTCCGGCCCAGCCCGCAACCCCCGACAGCTAGGCATGGGCACAATACCGATATTTAGGCCCACCCAATACCCAATACCTGGCCTCCGAACCGAATACCCAATACTCAATACCCAATACCAGCTGAGCAGACCCACCCAATACCCAACACAATACCAGGCGTGGCACCCAATACCCAATACCTGACCCAATACCAAAGTTGAAGATTATCTGGGAAAATTTTGACTTTTTGGTCGTTTAAAATGAGTGCTTTTCTATCATTTGAGAAGCAAGTTCAGTTGTCTGGTATAGACACTCGAAAGAATTTCTGAGCAGAAATCATCAATTTGACGGAAAAACTAGAAAAAATTAGACAAATTATGGGTCATTTTGGTATTGCCTAAATGGAATCGCACCCACCCAATACCCAATACCAAACGCGCCACCCAATACCAATACCAGGTATTGGGTCAGTATTGGGCAGTGTAGTTCCTGGTCCGGAGGGGGAGATAGCGGACCCCCCGTTTTTTTTCGGAGGGGGAGATAGTGTACCCCCGAGGGGGGGAAGGGGGGGGAAGACCCAAATTCGGGAAAAAGTCACTTTTTGAGGTAGAAAATTTGACCTATTTTTGCCCCTTTTTGCAAAAAATTCTTCATAAAAAGGGTATTTTTGGCGACTTTTGAGAACATTGACCTAGAAATCACACATTTTAGGCCTAAAAATGCCCATTTTAGGCCTAGAAATGGCCATTTTAGGCAAAAATTGGGGGAGGTAGTGTACCCGGAGGGGGAGATAGGGGGATAGTGTACCACCCGAGGGGGAGATAGCGCACCCGAGGGGGGACCCCCCTCCCCCCCAGGAACTACACTGGTATTGGGTACCCCATACCACACCCAATCAGTGTAGTACTTGGTCAGGGTGTTGACGATAGATAGATTGGGACCCGAAATGTGTTGACGATAGATAGATGACCCAAGTCCGAAATCTGGGGGGGTCGACCCAAACTTGTTGACGATAGATAGATGGCGGGGGGGGGTCGCCAAAATCAAGGTATAGTGTAGTGCATTAAGTAGGTAATAATGCGTAAATATTAATGAAAATGTATATAGATGTACTAAATCCGCACATAGCGCGCGATTTTTTGCCTATTTGGGGCAAAAAATACCGATTTTGAGCCATTTTGAGCCAAAATTTCCATTTTGGGGTCGATTGTTGTTGACGATAGATAGATTGTTCCCAGAATTTGTTGACGATAGATAGATTTGCCCATATGTGTTGACGATAGATAGATGAAATCAAAAAAGTGTTGACGATAGATAGATGAATTTGGGGTACCCTGCACCCAATACCAATTGGGTGGTATCAGTGATGTGGTTGGGGGGGCATGGGTGGGGGTATTACCCCCCCCAACTGCTAGGTAGCTTTCTTGCTCCGAAACCCATACCCCCCAAACTGGCTAGCTAGGCTAGCTTTCTTGCTCCGGTCACCAAAGTAAAAAAAGTGTTGATTTTAGTGCCAAAATGACCATTTTATGGGCCAAAATGGTCAAATTCGGTCAAATTTTCTCACACGTGCACAAAAATACGCATTTTAAGGCTTATTTTAGCATAATTTCGACCAATTTTTATACCCCTGTTTTTGACTTCTGGACCAATACCCCCCAAATCGGGGTACCCGGCTAGCTAGCTAGCTTTCTTGCGCCGGACCCCTCCAGCTAGCTAGCTTTCTTGCTCGGACCAACTACATCACTGGGTGGTATTGGGTGTTGGTATTGGGTATTGTGCCCATGCTTTCCGACAGCTCTGCGCAGCACGGCCCGACCTTTGGCGCGGGCCGGGATTTTGGACTTCTAAATCGGGCCGGGCCGGAGTTTTGGTCAGTCGGGCCGGGCCTGGCCGAGGTTACGCGGCACAATCCTATTCAGTGGTGTAGCTGCCCAGGCGCGGCGGCAACCTACTGTACTACTAAAAATGTGGGGCGGCAACCTACCTAATGTTGTGCTGTTCTCTGAATGTTTTTTGTGGCCGTGTGTTGACACTTTGCGAAAAATTTGTTGTGGTCTTATTGCCAGCCACTCTGGGTAGCCCTGACGAGGGCTGTTGGGTTAGGGTAAGTCGCCTGGTGAGGCGCGGTTGCGACGTTTCGACAACGGATCCTGCTGTCGTCATCAGGCTGACGGAGCGGTGGACATATCAGCCTGATGACGACAGCAGGATCCGTTGTCGAAACGTCGCAACCGCGCCTCACCAGGCGACTTACCCTAACCCAACAGCCCTCGTCAGTCAGGGCTACCCAGAGTGGCTGGCAATAAGACCACAACAAATTTTTCGCAAAGTACCTAATGTTGTGTACCGGCCGAGCCATGGGGGAACAAAATTTTTTAGGTCGAAATTTTGATGAAAAATACCAATTTTTATACCATTTTGAGCCAAAAATCGCAACTTACTGTACCAGCTGCCGGGCGGCGACCTACCTACTGTACCAGGATGGAGCGTCCGTCAACCTACCTACCTACTGTACCTGGCAGACCCCCCATCTCCCCCCCCCCCTGCTGCACCATTGATCCTATTCTCTGCTTTCCTTTTGACGACACAAAGTTGACCGCTCCAAAAAACAAAAAATGCAAATAATGTTAAATCCAGTGCCAAATCCTTACGAAAAGCCGCGTTTTTTTATGAAAAACCACGATTTTCCAATATTTTGGGCAGTCCGGCCAGATTGACACCTCTGTGGCTCTGCATAGTCAAGTTAGTGCATACCTTTATTCTTCCAGGCGGCTGTGCGCTGTGTGTGTCTGACGCGTGTCTGCCCATCTGCGACTACCATCGACTGTATAGAGCTGCAATATGAGCGTGCATTTGATTGAAACACCAAAAACCAGAAAAATAGAATGTGAAATTATCGAAGATTGAAATCCATGAGAGTGAAAAAATTATGAAACTGAAAAACGAAAAATTTCAAAACAGAGGGAATCGGCCGGCCGGGCCACCCCCCCCGCCCCCGGCCCGCCCCCTTTCCTCGGACGGTCGGGCCGGGCCGGGCCGGGGTGGCCGGCCCGAAAAGGCCCGACATCATCGAATTTCAATAAAAAAATCGTGATTTTTTAGGCTAAATTTGCCAAAATTTCTCGCGATTCTCAAATTAGTACCGACTTCCAGGATTATCAGGTATTTCTAAACCAAAAGACACAAAAAAAAAACAAAAAAAAATCGGGCCGGGCCGGGCCGGGCCACTTTTTTTCAAGTCGGGCCGGGCCGGGCCGGCTTCCCGGCCCAACTGTCGGGCCGGGCCGGGCCGGGCCGACCCCCGGGCCTCGTCGGGCCGGGCCGGGCCGAGGTACCCGGCCCGATTCCCACCTCTGTTTCAAAAGAGAAAATTGTTGTAGACTGTAGTAATCAAACGATGCGTCACCGTTCCTACAGTAATTCTGTCATCAACATAACAGACGCATAATACCGCAAAGCACAACAAAACTCACGCACGAAAATAGCTCCCGTGTGTCTCATAAACATGACCATGAACGACTTCAAAAAGGTTTATGACAGCAAAAACGATGCTAAACGCAGGAATGTAGGGTTTTACAAACATCTCAAATCCTGCTCTTCAAAAGATAGAAAAACTGAGGAAAGGACTCAAAGATAATCTCATCAAGAACAAAATCTGGAGCATTGATCATATTCTTATCAATAACAAGCCAATTGACTTCCGTCTGTTGTTTTGCATAATTGTATGAGATGTGCTGTGCATGTGCAGCTCGTCACATGCCTTGCTGTGAGCCATGTGTAGCGTTCATTTGATGATCGAGAATGCTGTAATTTCATTTTGGAGCTCAGTTCAATTTTCAGTTTGTTTGTTTTTATCCTGGGCAATACACTAACATGACAAAGTAAACGATGACAAAGTGATGCACGCGCGTGCCAGAACAATAATTGACTTGGAAAGAATCAAAAGCTGTGTCTGTTGTTACTCTGCGGAGGTGGTATCGACCAAATTGCGTAAACTGTCACAGAACACTAAATTGCAAATCCCAAACATATCGATGATGATGATTCGCTAACCGAACTGGTACGGTTTACGTAATCTAGTTGTGAAGTTCTGAGACACCAATTGCAAAGGATTGACATGCCGGGAGATGCCAAATGAATTCCGGCTGAATAAATCTCCACTGGACGCTAATTCGGAACCTTTTTCGAATAAGCCCGCGCATCTGTGGATATTTTTAGTAATGTGTCAAGTATCACAACGTCATTCATAGTGCGGGCCACTAGGGTTTTTTTAAATCTCAACGAAAGGGAATACGAGACCACTTATTTGTCATTCCCAGGAACCTGAGTTCTCTAAATAGAGCCCCTGACTCCATGAAATGAAAAGCTTTTGTTCACGATCCAAAGCCAATGAAGTAAACACCTGGTTTTTATAAGCAGTCCGCCCGCGCTACACTGAACCGCTCAAATAGTTTTGCAAGCATGCAGTCATCAAACATTGTGTATAGTATTATATTCTTAAATTCGGTACAGTAGCCGTCGAGTTCCAGTTGCTGTCAGATAAAAACTGATCACAGTGATAGAGTGACAAGTCGGTACAAACTAATTCCCGTACAGTGGGTATCCTCGATCAAACCCAATCCTTCAGCACTTCCTCACTTTCCCAATTCGTCTTGAATAATCCGTTTAACATTCCGGTAATCCTTGCGCGTAGCTTGTAGACACACCGGCTGAAAAAGAGCACGAGATACATTGATCGCCTTCAGTATTTATTAGTCCACAAACTTACAAATTGCTCTTGGTTACGATTATTACCACTCGTCAGTGATTGTAATGCAGGTCGGTCAAAATTTACTGTAATTCAACTCGTACTTACAGTATCTCAATATGGGAATCGTCCGCGTGCTTTTATGGTAGCAACAGCCAGGGTTGGGCAAAAAAAACGACGGCGTTTTTTCTTAAAAAAACGACGTTTTTTAAAAAAAAAAAGCCTGGGTCGTGTTTGGTTTTTTTTTAAATCCTGAATTTCCTTGATTTTCCCTGATTTTTTCAGGGAAAGTACCCTGATTATCAAGGAAAATCAATTTATTTTTTCAAAAAATTTTCGACCAATTTTTACTTTGTCGAGATACGTCGATATACGGAGTTTGACTTTCAGTGATGACCCCGGCCAAAGTTGGTCCCACGATGCGGGTCTGATATGGGATCTCAGCAACTCGCTAGAAAAGGGTTGAAACCTGTTTATTTTGCCTCAGAACACATAGAATGACTTCATTTAACCACGTTTTCTTCCCAACATGAGCATTTTCCAAATTTTTTGGGGGCATATTTTGGTCATCTGGACGTTTTAAAAAAAACGTTTTTTTTAAAAAACGATTTTTTCTAAAAAAACGTTTTTTGCCCAACCCTGGCAACAGCCGCTTTCAAACCTGTTTTTTACAAGCGGGAGGTGCACCAAGTCATCGTCATTGCGAAGGCACCAGATTGGCCCCAAAAAACTCACGACTGTGTGAGTGTGACTGACACGACAGTCGCAACCCACCTGTCGCCGCCGTCCTCCGCCATGCGTGATCATTGGCTTTGCATTACTTTCAGTCCGTTTCACCTGTCTCATGTAGCTGCAAAACGTTTGATGTGTGATGGTTAAGATTTATAAAAAAGAATCAGTGCCCTGCATTTCTGCATCGGAACTTTGATCCAATTCTTACGCACAACCGCCATCCGATCCCGGATTTAAGGTCGATTTATACTTCTGACTTCCGGGAAGTAGAAGTCAAAATCCGGAGAAGTCACTACCACGCAGAAGTGTCCGGCAAGGCAGTGATTGCGTGTGGTGATTGCCTGTTCCGCTCCGTCCATTGACCGCTACCTGCCGTCTACTGTCCTTGCTCCTCAATCAGCTGACCGAACGGGCAGTCACAAATTTCTGACCACCGGGCAGCAGAGGTTAAACGACCTTTACATACACAAGCAAAGTGGGAATATACCAAATACCCAAAGATATGCTTCGCTTATTCGAAAAGCCCCCAGGATTTATCGGGGGAGGTTGACTAGCGTTCTCTGCTCAGTTTGAACAAATGACTCATGGCTCAATCTATCGTCACTTACTCAGCCAATGTGTTTCGCGCCCGTCGCACGTTCAAATCCCGGATACGCGGCACACGCAACAATTCATCGACAAAATCATCAATAAATTGGTCTAGTTCTGGTACCCGTGCGCACAATTGGTCGAGCTCTGGAATAGATCAATCACCGCATTTAAAAAAACAATGAATAGTATAGCTAAAAAAATCTAATTGACACGGTCAATCATGCTGAAAACGGCAGTTACCAACCCCCAGACCGGAACAATCTTCCCAGGGTGTTTTTATCCCACGTTCTTCCACACACACAATGTTGTGTGCCAAGGTTTTTTTGCTTTCCAAAACAGGCAGACCCGAGGACTTGTACTTGTCTCTCTTTTACAAAAAGCTGTATGTGCAAATCTATGAAGCCATGCCACCTTCGGCCATTCGTGTGACTCGTCCGGCATTGGTCATTACGGTATTGAGTACGCGAAAGTGACTACAGATGCCGGTGCTGCGGTCAAAGTAGACATCGCCGCGCTGAAACAGACAACATTGTTGTGTCATGTCATTTCGGGCAAAACATCGTGTGAGATAGAAATTGTAAATGATCTGTGCTGCAATCAGGCTCACTGTCCCCTGAATTGGTGATTGCTGGCACACACACAAGTCTGGTGCAAGATCAGCAGGATGTAGACCGTTGTCGCGTCAACAATGCGGTGCCCACCTTGACTGCATAATGTTTGAAGCTAGTGCCATGTCATTAGTCGTGTCATGTATACCTGTCGGTCATGTATATTGTCGGTAGTAATTCTCGCGCTCATTTGGGACTCTAATGTCATCGCGGAAATGCACGCAACTCACTCACAACCTGAGTTGACGACCTGAGGAGTTGGCGATTTGAGTTGACGACCAAACAATTAGCGCGTATTCACCCTTGTCGATGACAGTTTTGCATGCGTGATTAATTCTAAACTTGAGAGCTTATCCACCTTGGTCTGATAGTACTTCTTGTTGCCGTAGTTGATCAACTTCACGTGTCCATCAAATGAGACCATCACATTGTCTAGGCGTAGATCTCCGTGATTTTCGTCTCTGCTGAAAGGGACAGAACTTTGATCGTTTCGAATATCATTGCTCTTTGCGTTACATATGTATTGTGCTCTTTATTTGAACAACGGTTTGGCCCATTCTGTTGTGATGATCAACATTACGGAGCGACGTAATTACTTTACTTAATTAATGTAACAAAGTGATGATCCGAGCAAGTACATAGGCCCTTAATTGAATGAGTTCGGCGTAAGAAAGCGACAGCAGCACAATGCGAAATTAGCCCCCTTCCCGAAAGTGGAAGTATTGTGGACTGGAAGTCTGCCAGCCAACGCAACGTGTAGCGTGTGGCGTGCAAAGCAGTGTGTGTCTGCACGGTTGCATGGGTATAAGTGCAACTTTGAGCCGCAGCCAGACCGCGTTCCCGTAGCTCAGTTGGTAGAGCAACTGGCTGTCCATGCCTGGTGGCTGGGAGGTCGGAGGTTCGAGTCCTTCCGGGAGCATACGTTTGGTGTGGGTTTTCAGAGTTCACAGTATTCCGAATTGGGAAAAAGCTTTAAGCATCTGAGTCTCGTGACTAATAAAGATCGTTACACTACGCTACACGTAAAAACATGAAAACGAGCATAAGAACTTCAACAGTGGAATTACATATCATGACAACAACGAACGAGGGCACTGCCTCAATTACAAATTTTTTATTCTAAGATTTGAAATCCGAAGTCCGTCCTATATAAGCTTCCGAAGGGCTGCAGCTAGCCCGGTGCCCCGATTTGAGCTTATGTGGTCCTGAGGTCACATATAAATATGTAAATCTTTGTGCTGAATTATGAAAATTCGAGCGAACTTGGCTGTTTCGAACCGCAAAATAACCTTATTGATATTGAACCGAACAGTTTTGTCTGATGAGCGTGGCAAGAAAACCATACCCATTGGGCTGCGAGAACCCTAACCATCAGGTTATACATAACTGAGCTTTGGCAGGTATAAAGTATACCCCACACAACTTATAGTTCACCAACTGACCCATGCAGGAACTTGATGGCTTCGAGTTCACTGCGAATGATCAATGCAAGGGCATTGGGAGGCATTCGAATTTTGAAATACAGCGAAATCGGTGCGATCTCAGCCAGACTGACACCAGTCACCACCTCCATCACAATCCACAATTGGGCACCCGCGCATTGGTCATCGTCCAGATAATACGCCTGTATGAAATCGATTGTTACCAATCAGTTGGTAATGAATTATTCAATCCATGTACCGGAGACGGCCTATATGTCCCGTCCCGCTCATGAATGAGTCCGCACAAATACTACTTCCGAATAAGCTGCTATCTATGAACATTGATGCTTCACGTGAATATGATGTACTAGTGGGGGGTTGGAAATGTACTTTTTTGAAATCGAGATCCGACCGAAGCATTTCCCACATAATCCCCTCATAGAACCTGCTTGGCATTGCTGCCACTTACTGACATGCATGCACCTGCAAGAATTTGACCATATTCTTGTTTTCCAGTTGTTCGAGCGCTCTCAGCTCATCGATGTAGACGTTTTCCATGTCTTCAATCACTGGCATCACCTTCACCGCCACGTAATCACCATGTTGAAACTTAGAGAGGTCGGTCAAGAGAGCTTTCTTAACCTTGGCTCGGTACACTTGCGACATGCGTCTGTTAGTCATTCATGTTTTTTCTCGATGTCGTTTTACGATTCAAATTTTTGTCTTATTTGTCTAACCCAGTTGTCAAAGGTTTTGAGTCAAATTGATACACGTCGCGAACATTGGCACCTTGTTCGTTATTAGCCAACGCATCACGAAGCTGCTGGCCAAACGAACGATCCTGAACAGTGGACAGCGGTGCCAATTTCATAGTTGCCTGCTCACTTCATACTGTAGGTAATGTTCGCAAAAATGAAATTAGCCAGGAGATCGTTAACACACCATTACGATGGTCACCAGAAGCGAGATGAAGAATATGAAATTCATGGTTAATTTTTGAGTTGTAACTTTGTTTGAGAAGCTTCGATAGCCTTTTTTGGTAAACAGTAAATATAAAGCGTCAGTATGTAGGTACATGGATGAACGTCATCGAATTGTTCATAGGAACACGTCTTCGTTTCCCCTACTTCATGTTGCGGTTCAGCGTAGGCGTGGGTACGCATAAGGTTACTGCAAGCTCAAAATATCAGGCTGAAAACTAAACTTTCAAAACGACTTTAGCTATTCCACAAAGTGTTGGGTATGTATGACCATTGCAATATTGACTTAGGACGGTAGTATACATGCATAAAGATGCTATATTTAAAAAAAGAATAACGTTTACTCAAAAATTTTCATGTTTGAAAAAAACATAGTTTTTCAACCGATGCGCTCTTGTTTGTCAAAATCAAAAAGCACTTCTTCTGCCTCAGTCATTTTGTACCTTATACTTGTACTTGCATCAAGGAAGGTATACATACGTAAATCGAGCAGCAGAAAAAGTCGCTGGTTGCGCGTGACAGCTGCAACAACAAAGACTGCAAACGCGCCAATCGTTGATAATACAAGTGTGCTCTGAACAGGGCAAACAGAAATTCGGCTTCACCGGCCTGTGTCACATGCAGCATCAATCGTCTGGTAAAGTTTCGCGCTAATATTATGAAAACAAACATGACCACTAATTGACCAACTTAAAATAAATACGAGCCTTTGGTTACAAATGTCGTCAAAATAAACAAAACGCAGGAAAATACAATTTCCAAAGTGCTGAAAACGATAAATCAAGTGATGCATTCAAAACAGGATTATTCACCTTCGGTGTTATGTGTCACGGCGGCGGTCAAGTAAAACGATGTCAGATAATAACCATGCCAAGCTGGTGCTGTATGTATAACACGTCAAATGCGGTTGTACTTTCGTTAAAGCAGTGGCAAGACTAACGAAAAACTTAATTCTATTATGAAGAGCAGAATACACACTAATCCTCACAAGATCAGCGGATTAACGGGAATATCACCACCTATTCTTATACTGCTGGTCAGAGTTTTGTTGTTCACCTTTGCCTTTTTTTTCTCATTCACCACCCGCTGCCAGAACTTGCGTTGACGAGCTGTCGCATTCAAGCCTGCAAACCCAGCATTTCCGTCATGCTTTGCGTCAAATCATCTGACAACTCAGCATCCTGTCCAGCTCATCTCAGCAAAATGCATGTGCGGAACCTTCTCGTTCACCTCATCAAAATCTATGCCATCCCCCTAACTTGGACCAAAGCTACATATGCACAGTACCACCAAATATGTTAGGCTGCTTGAAGCGTGCGCCTGCAGGACCTGCTGGCGCATCCAGGCGCATGAGACCTGCGCGGGCTCAACACAAAAGATGGCATGCGCAGGCTTGCATGCACAGCACATAAAGCGCGGTAACAGTTGAAGGCTATTGAGCTTGCAAAATCAGCGATGCATCCGCCGAGCCTGAAGGAGCTTGCGCCTGTGACTTTAGCGAGGCTCCGCCTGCTATATCTCATGAGAATGTGGATACGCCTGTAGACTCTGCAGGCGCTGACCTCAGATGGCCTAAAACTGCAGCTGGCACTGTATTTCCAGTTCGCCTCTATGGAAACCTTTCCAGTTCACTTCCGTAAAAAAACCTTCCCGTTCAACACTGCATGAAACGTTCGAGTTCAGCTTTGCCAAAAACTTTTTTCGTTCCATTTATGAAAGAATTCATTTCCGGTCACCTCCACAAAAGACGCTTTTGGTTTATTTCAGCAAAGGCGCCTTAACGTTTCGCAGCGAAGTGCGCATGTTAAATATATCATTTTTCAGGCAACGTTGGTCAATTCTGCGATTGGACAGATTGCCACAACAGTCGCGCCGACGCTAGCAGTGTCTGGACTGGAAATTGGTTCATTTTTTGTGCGATTTTTTCATTCAAATACGTTTCGCAAATAAACGTCATTTTGTAGTGCTGAAAGCGTGCTGCAACGAGACCTGCATGTCCTACAGTAACCCATTGGAGCTGTTCGGTTTGCAGTGTTGTGGCTCAACCCCGGTTAACCTGTTCACCTACATTTGTTGCAACGGAGTCGCTCATACAAGACGACAGGGCGATATCTACTATGAGAATTGTTGTGGGTCGAAGCCACTGTCCTGGGATCAGACGTGTTGCATGGGAGAGAGGTACTCTTTTGAGTCTTGAGACTGTTGATTAAAATTGCTAAACTGCTTACCATTATAATTATACAATTGAGCAAGGTGGGTCAGATCATGAGCCTTGGTGGTCAAGGACAGTCTGGAACAGAGCCAGCCTTTTATGATGCCATAGACAAGTGAAAATGACTTCGGTTTAAAGCCGATTCGCTACCGGAGTCTTGGTCGGTTAAGTAAGCATATCGGCATTGTTCTGCAGCCTCTGTCCCAACAATTTCGGTGGTTTACCGTGTAGGTACACGACGTGGTTGGTCAAATCTGTTGCGGCAATCAACCGTAGAACGCGTTGGACAAAGATGAAAACTGTGTTGCAAGGATACACTGCACACGATCAGTGAAGGTAAACAAGATAGTCATTTTGGATTCAAGATATAATAGTTTCTTTTTCATTCAATAAAAGGATCGCGGCATCTGTGTACTATTATGTACTGGAATGTATTGGTCGCACAATGACTCGGTCAAATTTTTTTCCTGAATCGTGAAGCAGGAAAATGACGGGG
>JASAMV010004291.1:0-96144 GCA_030248065.1 Rhynchonema sp. JSB1_4
AATTCTTTGTTGTTGTTTTTTCTGGTCGTTCCATGCTGTTTTATCTTGTTGGCGTTCCTTTGTTATTATATGATCCCGTTGTTTTTATGGGAATTGGCGTTGATCAAACAATATTATAAAACGTGAAACCTCATACCAGGGGCGAGCGGGTTGGGCCGAACCTGGGGTTGGTAAAAAAAAACGACGGCGTTTTTTTCTTAAAAAACGACGTTTAAAAAAACGCCTGGATCGTTTTTGGTTTTTTCATTCCTGAATTTCCTTGGTTTTTCCCTGATTTTCCAGGGAAAGTACCCTGATTATCAAGGAAAATAATTTTTTTGTCCCATTTTTCAAAAAATTTTCGACCAATTTTTACTTTGTCGAGATACGTCGATATACGGAGTTTGACATTCAATGATGACCCCGGCCAAAGTTGGTCACATGATGCGGGTCTGATACGGGATCTAACTCGCCAGAAAAGGGTTGAAACCC
Organism: Rhynchonema sp. JSB1_4; assembly: GCA_030248065.1. NCBI lineage: Eukaryota > Metazoa > Nematoda > Chromadorea > Monhysterida > Xyalidae > Rhynchonema > Rhynchonema sp. JSB1_4. Next base: position 472 of record JASAMV010004291.1, read on the forward strand.
GTTTATTTTGCCTCAGGACACATAAGGCGGCCTTACGTAAAACTAGGAAATGGGAAATCTTTTGCGTGTTAAAACTATTTTTTAGGAAACTTGATACGAAACTAGGAAATAGGAAATTGGAAATGTTTCCTATTTCCTATTACCTAGTTGTTTTTTTTTTCGAAACTAGGAAATAGGAAATGTTTGGCCACTCAGCAGAACCAAACGGCAACGCAGCTCAACAAAATGTTTTGAGAGAGTTGCCCGTATATGTACAATGCATGCTTGGCTAATTAATATTCCGCCAGTTGTGTTAAAAGTGGGGTTGTCTATGGTGTCGGGACACGGTGACAAAATTTCCTATTTCCTATTTCCTAGTTTCAAAAAGACAACTAGGAAATAGGAAATATTTCCTAGTTCCTAATTTATACTTTGTTGTAACTGGGAAATAGGAATTAGGAAATATTTCCTATTGCCTGTTTTCTAGTTTTACGTAAGGCCGCCCATAGAATTACTTCTTTTAACCACGTTTTCTTCCCAACATGAGTTTTTTTTTCAATTTTTCGGGGGCATATTTTTGTCATCTGGGCGTTAAAAAACGTTTTTTGCCCAACCCTGGGCCGAACTCTCCACCGGGCCCCGCGGGCGCGTTTATCCTTCGCACTGGTAACGACATGAAGAGTAGCTAAAAATGATTTACTCTTTACGTCGTTACTAGTACGAATCGAACCTGTGCCAGCTTTCCGTCTTTGCCTGATCGTGCGATTGGCAGCAATATGGTTCCCTAATAGCGTATCACTTTTTAATTCACTTATGAAATAAAACTCCATTCCTCTTTCTAAATCCTGTTCATTTTTTGGCAAATAAGCTATTTCGGTTTCGATGATGTTTTTACTCGCCTTTTGTTCTTGTGCGTAATCACTGACATTGGTCGCACAATGACTTTATAAGAATTGGTCAAATTTTTTCCTGAATCGTAAAGAGGGATTGATTGATTGAAAATCAGGATTGATTTGATGAATTCTTATATGGTGCGACCAATATCTTTGTACTTTGAGGAGTAAACCACCTTGTATTGGTGTTTTATATGCGGCCACCCCGTACCGAGAACCGTTTCTTGCCGTCCGATAGCCGGCGCTTTGCTTCTTTTGCTATCAGCGTTCAGTTTGCACGTTCACCTCCGGATGCAACATTGTAGGTACAAACTTATGTGGTACAGTGGCGCATCATTATACAGTAAGAACCCCAGCGGGGCCCAATCATGATGTTCTTATAACGTGCCCGCCCCGGCGGGGAAGAGAAGAAAAAAAGCCCCCCCCCGCGGCGCCCCGGTGGAATAAAAAGTAACAATTTCTCTACAAAAAAACCTTAAAAACAAAAAATATATATATGTATATGTATGTATATGTAGTTAATAAGAATTTAGATATAATAGAGTGTAACTTTCTCTATGCAAGTAACTGTATAACTAAAAAAATATATATATGTATATATATATGTATATGTAGCTAATAAGAATTATCACACGAAAGGAAAGAAGGAAATTACAGAGCAAAAGCCAAGTTACCTAACTTAGGCGCATCTAAACTCATTTACACGCATTCATACAGCCTAGGTCAAACTGTTTCGGTCTCTGTTCCTAGACAGTTTTGACCCACTACCCGGCCGAGACCATCCTCAGTAGGAAACCGGGAGGGTGAGATATCTAGGCGCGGTCACATTCACACGTCATTCACACGCTAGAGAATTGAATGAAAAAAGGGGAAAAAACGGCAAAAATTTGGTTAAAGAGAACTATACAATATTCTCCTACAGACTAACCACATCTGCATATCGTCTTTTTTTGGCAGCAGGCGGCCCATTGGCTGATGTGTCCATTTCGTTTGTATTGGATGTGTTGCTGGTGTTTGACATCTTGATTGGCACACGGTCCTGTTCTTCGGCAAGTATTTCGTTCAAAATGGCGTTGAATCCGTGTGATTCGTTGAGATCGTTTGACATAAAGTTGAATTGTTGAAAAAAATCGCTGATATTTCTGTGTAAAAGAAGATGTCTGTATAAATTCAGCAAGCGCTGTAGATGACAAAAATGAACGGAGAAAGGGGGTAAAAGGGTCAACGGCAGAGGAGCAGCACAGCTGCAAGCTGAGAAGGTTTTGCTCCGTGGATGTGTTCTGTGTTGGTTCTGGTATGACTATTTATGTATAAAGTGAGCAGAGAAATGTACATTGCGTGTGTAATCTGGTTTATCCCATTCGCAGACCTGTATTGACCAATCGATTTGAACTATCGGCAATTTTAGTGTCTTGGGACGAAAATAGGTATACTGTATACTTGTTGTGTAGAGTAGGGATGAAACTACTAAATTATAGGTTGGAAGCATTTTCTGATTAAAGCGTGTTTTTCTATGGTTCCGTATTTGTACATGAGGGGTTCATATTTGCCCAGAAACTCCAGGATTGTGTTGTGTACAGTTTCTTCTCTGTGGCCTTGTAAAATCAGGCGATTTACCATCTTCGTTATTTCTGTCTTCCAGTTTTCCAGGTTGCTGATGGTTCTGGTGAAGCGTAGGCATTGGCCAACAATTGTGCCTTTAAGGACATTTTGGTGGACACAGGATTTACTGGAATAAAATCTTAGAATTGGGAAATTAAAATAGTCGGTCTTATTGTATAGTTTGAAACCGCGTTGTCCCAATGTGATCAGAAGATCAAGATATGAAATTTTGTTGTTATTAGGTTGATCATAGTTCAACTCAAGGCTTTTATCATATATTTCCTGACATATGTTATTGAAGTTGAAATTGATCGAAATTATGTCGTCCAGATAACGCATAAGACACACTGAGTGATTAATCGGAGGATTGCATCTGATGAGATACTTGTATTCCATCATACTGAGTACCAGATCGGCAATTAGTGGGCTTGCGTTTCCACCCATTCCGATACCGTAATCCTGTCGAAGTACAGTATTACCGAATTTTATGTATGAATGTGAGATTACGGCTTCCAATAACTCGAAACATTCATGTTGATCAAATACATAGTGGTTTGAATTGGGTTGATCGGCATGACAATAGAAGGTGCGATTAAAATTGCTGTTTTTTGCGACTGCTATGTAGTTCTTACCAGAATTTGTGAATAATAGTGCAAACAGTTCTTTTAAGTTATGGATAATTATTTTATGTGGCAATTTGGTATAGAGCGTGCTAAAATCGAATGTCGTAGCAGAATGGGGGGTTATGTTTTGACGTTCACAAAAGTCCACAAGTTGACGGCTGTTGTCAATTGACATGTATAGTTTTCGACCTGTGCGTTTTTCACAAGTTTTGCAGTAATTTTTAAAATGGTTCTTAAGATGTTTCAGTATGTCTAGCAAAGTAGTAGATAACTGCTTTGAGGTAGCATTTGCTGCCCCCACAATGAAACGAAATTTAGTAGGCGTTTTATGTAGCTTAGGTATTGCGTAAATGTTTGGTATACATGTGTCTTTCGCAATGTCCATGCTGTTATGTTTTAGGAGACCTTGAATAATTGCTGCTTGTTCATTTTTTATTGTTTCTTCCGTCAAATTTGTGTGTCTATATGTAGCTTTACCGTCGATTGATGAGGAGTTTAGTTCCTGACGTATAACTTGTAAATAAAACCGTTTGCATATAAACCCATAATTATTTGGTGTTTTGTCAACGGGGCATATAACGAAAGAATCTTGTAATGAATTTAGTGCCGCCATCGGTATTTCGTAACTGTTTTTCAGGTTAATGCCTTCCACTCGATTTCGAATTCGGCCTTCAACTTCAGTTATGTAATCTGAGATGTTTAGGAGATTATGTCGGTTTTTCAACTTTTGGGCATATTCACAGATGGGTTTCATTATTTCATCAATTAAATTTTCCTTAGTTATTTTTTTGTTTGGTCTGAAGTTAGTACCAAGTTTCAGTAGTTTCCTCAAATTTATGTCTTGACAAATATTGTGGTCGCCAGTTATAACGTGGCCATAGCTTTTGTCAATAAAATTACGGTAAGTTTCAGCATGACATACACATTTGCTATCATCAATTTGGTTGCAAATTGTAAGTTTAATTGTTTTATTGTAGTTAAAAATTTGTTTAGAAAGTTTATCTGGGTTTCTGTATACAATTTGGATTGGGTTGCGTTCACTAGGTTCAATTTCTAGTTTTCTTTTCACCACCGAGTTGTTTAGTATGGTATTAAGTATTATGTTTTCAACTCCTTTGTTAGAGAACGGGACTACTATGCGGTCCACTTTCTTTTGTTCCGACTGTGACTTCTTTGGCGAAAATTTACCGGCCATGAATGCCATAATGTACAGCTTAGTGATGTTGCTGACATTGCAAAGCTGTGCTGTTTTGTAACCGTGTTCCAATGTTTTTTTGTTGCATGACTTCAGGTAAACAAAAAGCTTTCTAGCGTCGTTATCGGCAATTATAGATTCCATTTCTTTTATGAAGTCTGTGTTTATTTGTTTATTTTTCTTCTTTTTGCGTCTGCCACGATCTTTCCGTCCAGTCCTGGGTACCTTAATGTTAAAATATGGGTGCGTTGCATTAATGTCCCAGTCAGTGCCCATTTGAGTGACTGTCCCAAAACCTTTTATTTGGTCATTTAGTCCCCAGGGTTGTGCCGTATTCAGTATTTTTATCCAGTTCAGTTCCATATGGAGTAGTGTCGGTGTTATTCCAGTAGTCACATTTGTTGTTTCTAATACACAAACTTTCATGCTTTTTATCCCGTGACGAATGAAATGATCAACCAGTGGTGTACCCTTTTTCTGTGTTTCAACGTCTCTGCGGTGCTGTCCAAAACGAGAACGAAGTTCCTGTTCTGTTTTGCCCACATATTGTTGTCCACATATATTGCATGTTATGCAGTAAATTAAATTCTTTGTCGAACAAGTGCAAACTGTATCGGATACATAGCAAAATATTTTATCTGTAGCGTTACATGTCACGTGCGTTTTTGAATCCACGAAAAAACATGTTTTGCAGTTTCGTTTTCTGCAGGGTTTTGTCTCTATATGCTTGGCTGTGTGGTTTATGAGGATTTGCGGTTTATCCGTTGTATTGGTAGTGGTCGGTGCGGTGTGTGTTTCCGATATAAAGTACGAGAATGTCACAGTGGACGTGACGTAACAGCTTCGATCTTCAGGGTTGGGCAAAAAAAACGACGGCGTTTTTTCTTAAAAAAACGACGTTTTTAAAAAAACGCCTGGGTCGTTTTTCGTTTTTTTTAAATCCTGAATTTCCTTGATTTCCCTAATTTTTCAGGGAAAGTACCCTGATTATCAAGGAAAATCAATTTTTTGTCCCATTTTTTTCAAAAAATCTTCGACCAATTTTTACTTTGTCGAGATACGTCGATATACGCAGTTTGACTTTCAATGATGACCCCGGCCAAAGTTGGTCCCATGATGCGGGTCTGATGTGGGATCTTAACAACTCGCTAGAAAAGGGTTGAAATCCGTTTATTTTGCCTCAGGACACATAGAATTACTTCATTTAACCACGTTTTCTTCCCAACATGAGCGTTTTGCAAATTTTTTGGGGGCATATTTTGGTCCAGGGTTGGAAAAAAAAATTTTTTAAACAAGTTTTTTTAAAAAGTCTCAGATTCGGGGAAATTTTACCAAATTTGCCTAAAAAACGCGCAAAATCGCGAAAAAATGCAACTTTAATTGACAAGTCACTTTTGTGACTTGGTTTGCATCACTTATGAAGGGTGTTTACGTCATTTCGATGCGATCCAACAGTCTGTGCTTGTTATGGACCTATGATTGCTGCTCTGTGGTATCAGACACAACGATTTGTGGTCGAATAAGCAAGATTCACTCATAAACCATACAGAATTGAGAATTATAAGCTGCAGAAATACTTGTCGGGTCGCTGAATCAGTCGTATATGACCGACCCGATGGGGTATGACATCAAAGTACCATGTAAGTACATGCATACTGTGTCTCATGTATCACGGGGAGGTATAATAACATCATTTGGGGCATCTTAGATACCAAATACATGCCCAAAAAGTGATTTTGTGAAGAAAATTTTTCGACCCTTGAGAAAAAATGACAAAAAATAGCTCCCAAAAAGGCCATTTTTGGACGTTTTAGAACATTTTGTTCCCCAGAAAAATTTAAAAAAAAAATTTTTTTTTTAAAAATTTTTTTCAAAAACCTTTTTTTTAAAAAAAAATTTTTTTTTTTTTTAAAAATTTTTTTTTGCCCAACCCTGTTTTGGTCATCTGGGCGTTCTAAAAAAACGTTTTTTTTTAAAAAAAACAATTTTTTGAAAAAAAAGTTTTTTGCCCAACCCTGTCGATCTTTCAAGCTTCTATTCTTTGCTTGATCATGCGTTGGAAGTAGGGATGAGATACACAGGAAGATAAGTTTTTCACGACAGTAAACGCTCAAAAATTAAATCAAGCTTTCTTCAGGGATTAAGTCAGCGTATTATACGTACTTTTTTAAGCTTGAAGAATATTGCATATTCATGGCCATATGTTTTGTGTCCGTGTTTTCTGTGTACTTCGTCAAGAAATAGAAAGCATTGTGCCATGTGGCTCTGATTAACATTCAAGGTACAGTATTCGTTTGTTTCCAACTAGGTAGTATTGTATAAACCGTGCAGTATTGTACTGTATTTGGAAGTTATACAAAAGAACGATCTTGAAAAAATAGAATAATTATCAACTTTCAACCCCGTTTCTTCATTTGTTTGCCAACCCTTCAGAAACACTATAGTTCATATTCAAACTGCAGCATATAAGCAAAGGTCTTGTACTCTGAACTTATTTTCATCGTTTGAAACGCCCGTTTCGTTGCACGTTATTTTGTTGACTTTGCGCCCAAAAAATGAACGCAATCTATCTGATAGTGGCCATGGTTAGTTGCTTCGCCGGATGCTTCATTCAAGTCATCAGTGTGCTTTATCCATGCTTGTCACCATTTGAGTTCTCAAAAAAGTTTATATCGAAAAATCCACAGGCTTTATTGTGCGCTGGCACCAGTGCTCAATACAACCAAGGATCCGCAGATTACGGTTGGCTCAAAACTTGATTTCTGAACTGTCCAAGTATTGGTCGCACAATGACTTTATGAGAATTGGTGAAATTCTTTTCCTGAATCGTGAAGCGGTAAAGTGACGGAGCAATGACGTTGCGTTGCGCGATCACACACAAAGAATGCAGTCTGTAAAATATGTTTCAGGCCCGCAGCAACGTGGTTGATCTGCTGGATTATTTTCAGATGAAAATGTCTTGTGAGAATCACAAATAGCACAGTGGTTAAGAGTGACTGAACGTGGAAATCAGGATTGATTTGATGAATTGTATGATCATTTGTGCGACCAGACGAATACCTGTTTACCGTGCGCTTCAGCTTATCGTAACCGATTTATGTGCAGGCAGTCAGGGCTATCGGCCATACGTGTCTGACCCTGGTAATCAGGACAGCAATCGAATCGACACCTCGTCGCGTATGGGGTTCTTCGGCCGTCGACGCAGACGTTGAACAAAACGTGGATTTAGTGAGCGTGATAAGTTGCATACGCTGTTTTTCGGATGCTGTCCACTATTAGTCAGATGTCGTAACAACATTTTGTTCGCGGTTACGCAGTTCATCATTGTATGTGTGATCAGAAAAAGATAAAAAAGCAAGGTTGAGATGTATAATCGAACATCAGTCACAGCTCATAAGCACAACAACAGACATACAGTCCGTGACGAATTATGTGGCCACTTTGCAACGCCGGCGCGCGCGCGCCAGGCGTTGTGCACATACTGTAAGTATAGGGTGATCTGCAAGAGTACGGGAGCTTTGCAACAGGAACAGTTAGCGCGCGCCGCGCGCGCGCGCCGTTTTCCAATAATCACACAGGATGCATATCGAATGAGTAACAACGATCATTTATTTATGCAATGAATTCACAATTTATCAAAACGCGATATCAGTTTTGAACTTTGCGCGAACAAGTTCTTTGTTTAGCATGTCACAAAGTTTTTGCAGGTTGATTTTTGATCACAGCAGCTTTTGTGGCCATATCTTCAATGTGCTTTTCCGTATTGGATTTGAAACAGCAAAGCTGAAAAAAGAAACACGTTCGAGCCAAGAAGAAAAGAAATGAACAAACACTGCACTCACATGACTGCCAGAGAAAGCGGATAATGATGAAAAACAAGCAGGCAACACAAGATAAAACTTCACAGCTTGTCTTGTACTTTGTTTGTTGCTTGCTTTTTTTGGTGGCCACAGCTCAGTTGTTGTCTGCACTAAATCTATGTAACAGTACTCTGCAATATTTCCATAACTTGCATCCCCGACGCCATGTGATGCACACTTGGACAGCTCCAGTCGCTGCAAATAGCACGCACGTTTGAATTGCCGCCTTTGCATGTATGACAAAACTGAAACGAAACGCGCGTCGCGCGCCGCGCCGTTTGCTCTGTGCAGAAACCACAAATCGAGCCGACCGCCCTATGCTTATATGCACAACGCCTGCAGCGCGCGCCAGCGTTGCAAAGTGGCCACATACAGTAATTCGTCACATACAGAATTAGGGAAGTGAAATCCCTTTGCTGCAAAAAATAGAAACACTCACAAAACTGTCGAGTTTGAACCTCGATCTGACGACTTTTGTGCGTTAGCACCAGTAATGCTTCACGCGAGCATAATGCCAGCTCTTGTCTATTATGGGTCCACGTGGCCACCAGGTGCATCGCGCTGACGATGCGCTGGTGCACCGTCCGTTTGTTAAGACATGTCGAAACGGGTGACAAAAAAGCGCACAAAAGCACTGTAATAACTCTCAAAAACCTCAGCATGCGCCGGTTGCTGATGTGGTCCTGTTTAAGCGGACAAGGCAGATTTTTCATTGTGTGTTCACACCCTTACACTGTGAAATATCACGTCTCTTGGTTCTTGTCATTGCTAACCATTATGATTTGATTCCGAAGTTGTTTTCCAGGCTCGCATATTAGCATGAGAATGGTGCGAGCTTGTGCTTTTCAAGGCAGCTGGCTGGTAACCATTGTCTTCTTCAGTTTTGGTATACTGTAACAAAATCCGAATGATATTGGTATTGGTCGCACAATGACTATATAAGAATTCCTCAAATGAATCCTGATTTTCACGTTCAGTCACTCTTAACCACTGTGCTATTTGTGATTCTCACAAAACATTTTCACCTAAAAATAATCCGGCACAGCACCCACGTCGCTGCGAGTCTGAAACATTTTGGTGACTGCGTGTTTTGTGTGCGATCGCGCAATGCAACGTCACTGCCCCGTCAGTTTCCCTCTTTGCAATTCAGGAAAAAAATTTGACCAATTCTGATAAAGTCATTGTGTGACCAATACCTACGCAAGAGCATGAAGCTATCCATTGTTATTTTCTTCAATCCATTTGTGCAGTTTCATTCAGACTTCTCTCTTCAGCGAAATTAAAAAAAGTTTTATCCAAAGGATATACAATAACAGCAAAAGAACATAAATCATGAATGTCCAAGCCATTGTGTTGCCAATCGGGGTCAGTTTATTGTGTGAGAGTGCGTGTAGGGGGGATATAAGAAATGGATAGGATAGGCCACACCAGGGACAGCTAATTTTTTTATCATTTTATGCTGACCTTTTCCCCCTTTTCCCCATTTTGTTGTGAGTGCTCAGCCTCAGTGATCTGATTTGGTTGAACTATAATTTAAGCGCAACTTCGCACATGGGCACTGCATTAATTTGTCATGCCCCGTGTACAGAATCTATAAGTGTTGGTGAGGTACTAAGACCACTAATTTGATCCACATGACTTTTCTTTTGGATGTCTGCACTGTATAATACAGTACCCGCTTCATGGCTTATGCGTGTGAAGAACACTGTGCATCGACGACTTGTGTTGATAACATTAGAATAGGCCTAGTTCGGTTTCACTTTATCGACCCAAATCGGTTCGGTTTTGCTTCAATACCGCTTCAGTCGAATTGCATGTTCATGTGTAGGTGCTGTTGTGCACGCTGATACCAGCCGCCGTGGTTGCGAATCGATGGATGGGTCGTATGGGATGGAGTGGCGGTGGCGCACGATACCAACCTCCACCAACACGGTAACGCGCCGCAAACTCATTTAGTGATCGGTTTGGTCATGGTCACCACGTGACCTTTTCTGATGGTGTTTTCGAGGATTGCCAGGATGCATAAATTTAAAATAACCTAGTGTGACTTTTTGGTGTGTGTATGTACATAGCTGAAAGTAAATATAGAAATACCAACTATAGAAAGTAGCAGCGTGACCAAAGCCAAAACGGGCCGGTCTGAACAGTGCCCTTTGCTGACTGATATTGGGTGAAAGTCACAGAATGAAGCACACAATCACGATAACGCCCAGTCTACTGGGCGCAACTGCGTAATGCACCTTGTATTGACTAATCCATACAGTACCGGGTGCAATTCTAGGCTGAAAGTTGAAGTCGCGTGCACGCGCGTGCGAAACAGTGCAAAGTTCGCAGGCAAAAGTCGAAGTAACTTCGCGTCCGGAACTGTAGCTGTTTCGCTATTTTGCTCCTTTGGTGAACTGAGCTGAGCAGATTCAGCCTTCAATGTTCCGAAAACGTTGTATAGGTGCTTTAACTTCGCTCAAAATATTTTTTGCCACATATACTGCGAAGCACCACCCAGCCAAGTTTGCGCATTGGTTGTATAATACAACACATGTGCGTGTTATGCAGAATCACAGGGTCAGCTGGCTGAGGTTCCATGGAATCAGGAATGGTACAGTCCTGCAACAACTAATGCAGAATTTTGTGCCCGTGGCGTTGCCTGATCCGTAAAGCGCACCTGGTGTGCCGCAGCACACACACACACACACACACACCGCCAGACCAGCACGCCCCCGTGTGGTTTACGGATCAGGCAACGCAGCAGGCACAAATTCTGTATTGAGTGTTGTCTTGCTACACAGTACATACCTATGAAAACTTTTGGAGCTAAGTCAAAATCAAACCCACAAAGCCACTCACAACCGGATGCTACTATCAAATACAATGTTTCGCAGCGCGACTACCCGGGCAAATGCTGTTCATGACGACAGCTGGTACAACTGGTACGGCGGTAGCTGGTATGGTCCGTTTGGCAAACGGCGTTGAACAGCGATTACGATTGGATTGTTGCAAAGGCACATAATATGCATTCCATAATCCAACACCCTCTGTTGACTGACACAGTAAATTTATTATACTTTATGCGTGGATAGAAACGTTGAATGTTCGTCTTAATGTAACATCAATCTACGATAACAATACAATGCACGGCACACGGTGGAGCATGTATCAGGGCGGCAAAGTGCATGACCGATTTGTACTTGCAACGTCGATTTCGATTGCGCACGCAATTCTACTACACACACACTTGCCATCTATAGGTGTACTGTATGTCGTCGCGCAACAGTGCATTTAATACCGTATATCGGACGCTCTCCACCTCGGTGCGTAAAATCCTTTTTGTTCCCAAAGCGTATGTGCGGTTGAAGGTTGAACAACGCTGCTGTTCGCGACGCAACGAATTGAGGTCAGCCAACTGCAGGTTTTCATCATCGTGGTTTGGGATGCAGCGCAACCACCCCCGGGAGCGGTTGCGCTTTCGAGAACTTGGGCCCTTGTGTGCACTGGAGCTATAATTGCAAAGCACACGCCTGCCGCGTGGATAAACCTCGTGTCGTTGCTATTCTGTGTGTATCTTATCCTGATGTAAAATACATCCCTTTTTATTCGAACACGGAAGTATTCGAGACTTAAAACATTTCGGCAGACATTGCCGGCGCCGCGCTCAAAAATGGTGTCAGCAGCACGGCGTCCTTTTTTTAGAGGATTTGGAATGGCAGCGTCTGGATTTTGTATTCTTTTCAAATGAGGATCAACAAAGCCTGTTGAATCAAAAGTTTCAAAAAAGCATTGTTTCGCGTGGTTTAAAAGACAGTTTCCATAGTTCCAGTTTCAATTGTACACTCGTCAGTTCTAATATTGTCCTTCAAGTCTCGTGGTGATTTTCAACAAATATGAATTTCCTGAAGCTGTTGTTGTCGATCGTGGTGAGTTGATTGCGGTAGTACGCTGGTTTGAATCACAGCTTTGGTATTATGGGTTATACTGATGTTGTCAACGCAAGTGCCTCTGTGTTTTGAGCAAACACAGCACTGTTGTGTCGTCAACACACCTGTCGCGCTATCCAAGCGTGTTAGAGTAACCCTGCATTCATTTCTTCACGCTCATTTGGGGCCTGCTGTCGTCGAGCTATATAATTTTTGCACGCATCCCACGTGCGTTGCACAGCAGTTACCCAGCTGCTTTCGCATGAATCACAGGCAGTTGCGTTAACAACAATAGTATTAGCCTATTATTGATGCTCACTTTGGCATTCTAACCACAACCATGTACATATGTAGGCGATGTTGTGCGTGAGCGTTGTATTGGTGGTGGCACAAGAGGGTTACTTGTCAGCCGGGGACGATGATGGACCGGACTATGAGCCGGTCGGGGGTTTCGGTGGCGGCGATGCTCAAGATTGGAAGTGATTTATGTGCTCGTATAATTGAAAGTCACATTGTCTGGGTTACTTCTATATGATTGTAATTTATGACTTAGGAATTGGTGTGGTAGCGTGACTTTAAAAGGAAACCGATTTAAACACTTCTTCTATTGCTGCTGGATGTCATGTCATGGTCATGGTTTGCGGCAACATAAAACGTGAATGAAAAAATTTATAATGTCGAAATTGTGTCCCGCGCTTGTAACGAAACGTTGTGCAATTTTAAAACTTCATACACAACGCGCACAGAAGGTGCAAAAAGAGAACAGAACACCCAAACAAACAAGAGCAAAACATCGCCGGAAATGCACGCACAAGAGGGTACAGTCTTGCCTCCACAGTGGTGTGGTTGCGAACAAAAACCAAGCAGATTCCATTTATCCAGTACCAACAGATCCACTACAGCGAGGCACGACCGTACGTACGATCAATCCGATCCCAATTCAAATCACTCCAAATGTTCAATCAATGCGTTCACTCGCTTCCTCTCCGACTGCGCCTCATCGCCGAGGTTCTGTTCGTATTCTCTCAGCGTGCGCTTGACGTGCTGCATGCTGCCCTGTTTCATTTGCAACAGTTTACGAGCGCGATGCCCGATCGACGTAACTCCATTCACACACACATCAGCCAGTATCAGATCGACCAACTGCAGTGTGAACAGGCCGGCATCCAGTTTTTGCACGTACAGTTCATCGACGTCTTGATTGCTGTTGCCTGAATCGTCAAGGGAGGGCACCGCCGGTTTGAACGCGTCAACCTTGCGCGCGTAGCGCAGATGCAGCTCGACAAGACGGTCGACTTTGGCGTGATCCTGCGCATGGATGAATGCAAGAAAGGAGTGTTTTTGCGCAAAAGCGACACCAAGAAACAGATGAGGGTCGTTCTTGTGTGAATGTGACAAAAACGAATTTTCCGCGGGACAGAGCCAAAAATTTCTCGTTTTGTCCAGTGTCCCGCGGGAAATCAGGCATGCCCCGTATCCCGCCCCGTCCAACATTTTTTCAACCCCGCTTGTCCCGTGTCCCGTCCCGTTTTTAAAATCCTGTCGCGACTATCCTGCATAATAAATGGCGCGGCGATCAGTTTCGTACATCAGCTATTCACAAAAGGAGGAAGCAGTGGAAAAACAAAACAACCACCCCCCCCCCCCCCCCCCCCCCCCCCCCCCCCCCCCCCCCCCCCCCCCCCCCCCCCCCCCCCCCCACCCCCCCCCCCCCCCCCCCCACCCCCCCCCCCCCCCCCCCCCCCCCCCCCCCCCCCCCCCCCAAACTGGCAGAGATATTAGCGCAATCACACAAAACCATCACCACAAACAAGTGACAGACTGAAAAACTCCCAATAGTCACCAACGGTGCCAGCCAAAGCGATCTATCTATGTATATGCACACCAACCTGTTCAGTGAACTTGGCAATAATTCGCTGTCTAGTCGTGGGCTGACAGTTCCTCAACAACGATGCCAGCACGGCACAAACGTGTTCTTCGTGTTCGCCGATGGTGTGCCCGCCCTTGCGTTTGCCCTTCGACGGCGTGCGCATGAACAACGGAAACAACGTGCGCAGACCGAGGATCTCCACCAGCTTCTCGCAGTTCTGCTTGCCCTCGACACCGTTGGTCGCGTATGACAGGACCTGCATGAAGGTTTATCATGGATTAATTGATAATATTGATTGATAATGCACACGATTGATAATGTGGAGTTGGCATTGACTGGATTCGAGACTGAGTTGCAATGTAGCTGGTAGAGTTGCGCGTGAACAACTTTTTCCAAAAAATGTGCTGGCAAAGAACGAACGAATATTTTTTCGGGCACACGAAAGATTTCTGAAACTTACCAGTAAATAATTTACAACTTCCGGGTTCCGAGGTTGAAGCATGTGAATAGGCCGTCGTGCCCAGATGTGCAGACAACAATGGAATTATCCATCCATTCGCATCACACACACACCTTCAGCGCACTATTGCGCGAGTCCTTTCGTTCTCGCAACATGAGATTCATCAACTGCAGTCCCTCGCCATCCAGGAACTTCTGTCGATTCGGCGTGTGCATCAGCGCAGCGCACATACAATCGAACAGGTTCTCCATCAGCTCGCGTTCGTCCGACGATTCCGGGTCACGACGTTTGAACGTCGCCAACGACTGTAAACACGACACGAACACGTTGTGATTTGTCAAGAGCGGGCACGTGTGTGAAAATGTCAATGTCATGCTTGTCACATATGACGTGACAGGAATGGGTGTTTTCGCCCTGTTTGCACAGACGGGCGCGGTGCCAGGCCTCGTCGGTGCGAACATCTCTGGTGAATTAACTTCCCAAAGGCCCCCTCCGCCAAATTGCCCCAATGACAACCCAAACGCTGCTGACCGACTTGTAGTATGATATCGATTCCATCCTTGTTGCCCAGTACTTTTCGCATTTCCTCCGATTGCTGCACAATCATGCACAGAATTTCGCTCGCGTACAGTTTGTTGCCGTGGAATGCACCTGGAGAAGAATGCCAAAGCTATCAGTTATTCAAATCATCACTCTCATAGTTCCTTTCAAAAAAAAGAAATTTAAAAAAAAGTTAGAATTAAGAAATTAGCTACCTCACCTTTATGTCTCACACGTCTCAGCAACCACATCAACAGCCCAAACTCGTGCGCTTTGTCAGCTAGATCAGGTCGGAATTCAAGAAGATTTTCCACCACGCTCAGCGCATTGTACACACCTGCGGAGAAACGACAGTAATTGTGATCCCACGGCACTTTTATTCACTGTAAAATTTACTGTCAGTGAGTGTTTGGACTGTTCTCTCCAGAGTTCAATGTTTTACTTGAGCAATAAGAACTGCTCGAGGTCCTTTTTCGGAGGTCAATTGGCCAGTGGTGTTCGCACCGACGAGGCCTGGCACCTGTGAAAACATAGCGAAACAGGCAAAACTCACTGCTGTTACATTATTCAACACCTATCGGCAGGGGGGCGAGGAAAGGTGCCCGGGTGTCATATGAGAAGGTTCTGTGAATGTGTTGCAGCTTTACAGCAACGAGATCAACATACGCCGTGTCAACTTGGTTATCGTGGCCATCTAGCAGTGTGTCAGGCAGAATGTGTGCCGCTGATGTTCCAAATTACCACAAAGAGTCCCCACCAGCCAGCACCGACCATCAGCGTCATCCTTTTCATTCTCGTTCAGTCTGTCCATGCATGTGACCAACAACGTGATCACACGACCGTCCACCAGTGCGTCAATCAACACTTTCGCCCCCTCCTCACTCTCTTCCAATGTGTCCACGTCGGTCAGTTCCTGCGAAATATTGTCAGCGACGTTTTCTCCTGATTTTTATTTGAGCGTGAACAAAGAGGCACGTATGTAACACCAGAAACGTGGTAAGTTGTCCGGTTTGCTTTGACCAGGGCACTGAGCCTGAGCATATTTCAAAAAGTTACAAAAAAGCGTCCAAATGTCATCGAGTGTGTCATTGTTTGCACCGACCTGCAACAAGTCAATGACGGCGACGGCAATGTCGGTGTTGTCGTGCGCCAAACATTGCAACAGACTCTGCACGGTGGTCGATTCGGTCAGGATCGGGTACAGATCCGGCATGGTCGCTATGGCGTGCATCTCCTATGTTGTGATCATACTTGGTTCGGTTGTTTGTGTCTTCGATGCGGGCACTGGTAAAGCTCGTCTCACTCAGCCAGCAGTGGGTTTGGCTCAAACAAAGGCCGACTACTGGGTTAGGCCTGGCATGGATTTGGGTGCACATCTAAGCCCGAAATAGGCTTTAGCATCCAAACCTACTAATGGACGCGAGCAGTTACTATGTTTTATCTAAAAAAATATAAACATGAAAGAATTTTTCAAACTTCTGACCACGCCAAGGCCTCGAAATTGAAATCGCTGTTGGAGACATGCTTTACCAGCACTCTTTTCACGTCTGCCTATATGTGTGACACCACACAGACACATGACGACAAATGAGAACAACAACCACATTCGTCCAGTGAAACGACCAGCAATAATCAGCCAGCCAGCAAGCAGCAGTGTGTGTCTGTTGTTCGTTGATGGCCAACCTGCACGCTGACGTTGAGCTCGATCTCGGATTCCATGAATTTGCCGGCGTCGTCCGCGAATTTCACGCGCATCTCCGTGTTCTTCATCATTCGTTTCTCAAAGTTGCCGCACAGCCGACGCACAGCGTGCTCGTCCAATGGCGCTGTCGCCTCGTCTGCTTCCTGAACAAAAAAACACATTTGGCGCGATATCGAACTTGGCGATCGGATCGGATCGCACTTGCCTTGGTGACCGCACGCGACTTTTTTCAATTTAGGATACTTTACGAAATTTACTTGAGTTGCTAATTTCAACTAGGTTAAAAATTGTTGTTCGCTAGATGTAAGTCTTGGAACGGCTTTCACGCTGATGGAAGTCTCCTCAGTCAAAAAGCGCACGTGACCAACGCAGGTCCGGTCCGGCAACCAAGTATGACACCGCTGATGGATAATTTCGGCTAAAATAAAAATTGTAAAGGGCTGTTCTTCGTTCGGTGACGCAACACGAAACAAATTCTCGCGCGCTGATTGGCTGGCCCGAGCGCGAGAACCAATCAGCGTGGGAAATTTTGCTTCGTGAGACAACGAAGTATAGTTGGGCCATATAGTGAGGAACGGACAACAAAATCGATCGATCACATAGATAAAATAACAAAACAAACAAATAAAAAAGACAGACATACAACAGCTTTGAGCAACTCTTCGGCATCCAATTGCGACGGCGCAACATCGCCGATCTTGGCCGCGGCTTGACCGTTTTCGCTCGGCTGCTCTGGTCGAATGCGCTTCTCCGGTGGCTAAACAACGAAAACATATAATACATTATACTATGACGAGCGACATCGAAAACACGACATTTACGAACCCCGTCTGTAATGCTAACCTCATATTTCAAGATTTCGTCAATGCCAATGCGGGACATCTCTGCCAAGCTGGGATAAGTTTGATTATTTATAATTTTGATCACACAACGCTAAAAGTGGCTCGATATGATCGACCATCCCATTGTGCGTTTTTTCTGCCCGTCAATTCATGTACATTTCGGGTTCTATCCGTGCGCGCTGAAACGCTTGGCGATGCTTGAAAAACATTCAGTCGGCAAAAAGTGAACACGATTTATTTTTATCCCACGTAATACAAGCACAAATGATAAGAATAAAAAGTGCCTTGAATAGCAGCAACACCTACATTGAAATGTTATAAATTGCAAGACAAAGACAACCTTGACAGAAAACAGATATGAGAAAGATAGGAGAAAACGGTGGTCTTTGTATTCAACCTGTGATCATGAATACACACACAAAAAAGAGACAATGATGACTAATTATTCATTTCGCATAATTGGCTGTATTTTTTCTGCAAAATCACGAAGACAGAATGTTCCGCTCTGTCGAATAATGGTAATGTAGCAAGATAATTGGGCGATATACCACACCAGTAATGCTGTGGAGAAGGAAAACATAATAGGAATGAAACTTAGCATGACAATCAATCAGAAAGATCAATACTTTAGTAAACATACCAGCGTAATCACAGAGCAACGGAATATCAAAAATTAAATTATTTATCCTTTATTGTTCTGAATTTAGTGCCCGGGCGCAAAAATGTAAAAAAAACAGAAAAAGGCCAAAAAAAATAAAACCAAGAGAAGAACTGCAAAAACGTCCTGAAGAAATACACAAGGAAATTGTGAGGCTGATCGAATCCAGAAGAGAAACAAAGCAATATTACAGTGCATAAATACAAAAATAGGAGCAGCTTTTGACTAACAGTTCGGTTGCTGACACTAAATTTGGGACTTTGGTGGAGCAGAGGGTAGAAATGGCGAGGGAAAATGAAAGCCGATGGCGAATTGTTATCAACTGTAATAATATCGATGAATACGGAATATAGAGAGCAAGAAGGGGGCAAGGGTGCATTGGTATGACAAACGGTGCACAGAAAGTGGCAGTTTGGTGGTATGGGAACAGTGGCTTGGTTATATGTTATGATAGCAAAAAATTAACATGGAGCAAAGACACAAACTTGAAAAACAATTATAATCACGCCAAGAATATTTTAATTAAACCTATTATGCACAAGACAATGCCGAATTTTACAAAACCCAAGCGGAACTGCAATAAATTAGTAACCTGGAAGAATTAGCCTTTCTCCATATATAGGTGCCGAATTGAGTTCAAGATTATAGACATCTGATCAATTACACACACCAAATACATTACAATGGAGCATTAAAATTGAACAGATTGGTTGGGCAATAAACAGGATGATAGAATAAACAACAAAGCAACATATTAATCGACATAAAATTCAGATGTGCAAGTGACAACAATCGTTATTTAACGAGCCAATCGTCGTTTGAGCACATCCCACTGCTGTGCTGCCCAGTGTCGCATCGGCTCGTAGTGCAAATGACGAAATTCGGCCGCACCCGGCACTCGGTGCACATAATCACGCACTTGTTGGTCATTGACCTGAGTGAAGTGTGTTGTTATCGTTCGGTTCAGCTAGCTCGCGGAGCCCGAAATGGCAAAAAAACGTGTTTGGCATGGCATTTTCACAGCTCGAGGTGGCCTGACCCCTCGGGCTAGCTAGCTCGAACTGGGCTGAGCGGTCTACTGTCAGCTTCAATGTATGCCTAAACTAGGCAGGTATTGGTCGCACAATGACCATATAAGAATTCATCAAATCAATCCTGATTTTCACGTTCAGTCACTCTTAACCACTGTGCTATTTGTGATTCTCACAAAACATTTTCAGCTGAAAATAATCTAGCAGAGCACCCACGTTGCTGCGGGTCTGAAACATTTTGGTGACTGCATTTTTTGTGTGTGATCGCGCAACGCAACGTCATTGCCTCGTCACTTTCCTGCTTCACGATTCAGGAAAAAAATTTGACCAATTCGTATAAAGTCATGGTGCGACCAATATCATCAGACAATATCATACAGACGCCGGTCTCAGCAGCGGAAGATCAAGCCGAAACTATCGCTGAAGACGAGCTATGCTAGAATTGAATACCTATTTTACGCGTTCCATACAGCAAAGTCGATTCCAAAGGCAAACCAAATTCGTGAGATTAGCAGCATGCTGCTTACACTTGTATGTTATCATGCCCATCACTGGACAAAAACCGTCAACCAATAACATAGCGAAACAAAGATCAAATCGAAGAACACTCCGTTCCCTGATACCTCCATGACGGCAATGACAATAACGCCGACGACCAAGCAGAGCAACATCAGCGTGAGCAGTGCCCGGACGAAGCACGCACACCAGCCACTGCCGCCAGACGATGAAACATTAGCGGCACATTTGATGTCGACTTCGTTGTCGACCGTCTTCACATTGCCGTTGGTCGTACTGAACGGCGAACGTTTGGTCGTATTAATGTTCGTCATGACAGCGCCGTTACGTTGTGGTTTCAGTGGTGTGCTGTTGGCCAATGGTTTGGCGTTAATCGGACTCGAGTCCCGGTACGAAGCCGGATTGTTCGTCTTCGATCGGGGCGACACGACCGGGTCGTTGCGCGCGCCCGACCCGGACAGGGAAGTGGCATTGTTTTGCGTCAACGGTTGATATTGCCTGCTTGTCGGCAACGCGCTCGTTTGGAACGTCCGCTGCGTGGAAAAGAAAAATAAATAAAAAAGAAAAGTAATAATAGTCATGAAAAATAGTGAAAATCAGCGGTGGTTGGCAACTCACGGTCTGCGCCCGGTCGGCGACCGGACTCATGTCCAGATCGGGCGATCGACATTGTGCCTCCATGTCTGGCACGTCCACATTCGATCGACCGAATTCGGGCGCTTCGTGATGTTGCACCGACGAGTCTGGATCATCGGGTCTCGCTGAAATCAATTTTGTTATCTCGTGCACAACCAAACTCTCGATCGCAACCGTTTCTGGTCAATGACATGATAACATGCGATGCATTCGTACTGACGATGACCTGGACCACCATTGGTTGGACTGGTTTTTTTGAATACCCAGGTCAAAAAAATTGAACGACCGAAAATATGCTGCACATTATTCACGTTGGCAAACGTGCACTACGATAGACCCAATCGCGACTGTCGCCAATGCGCACACACCAGCCATTATTTATTGAATTTTATCCACTCAATCAACACAATAAAAAAACCCAATCCATCCGTATAACATTTTTTCGCGCGCGGCAACGTCGAATACTTGTTCATCCACGGATAGGTCCGCTCGTCGCGGCCCGGCTGCCGTTCGACGTGATATCGGACGAACGACGGCTGTTCCCGAGGGGTCGGCGGCTCCTCCGCGATCTCTTGGAGCACACGACCGCTGTAGCGGAACGTCGAGCCACGCGTCAGCAGCGGGATACGCGCTCTGCAGCACGAAACGTTTTTTTGGACCGCCGACATCAAACGTGGTGGTCTGGTGTTGCGCGCATGATTGTGTAAGGAGCGCATCGAAAATTTCCGTTTTGTCTCTCTCTCAAGGTGATGGCAATCCACGCCAACATGAGCCCGATCTCGGAGGTGGTGTGCTTGCAAAACCAATAGAAAGAAAATCCTCATACACCGCGTTGTATTCTACAACCTGCAACATTTCCCAAATCAGCAGCCACGTATGAATGCTTCTCTAATCTGCCACCTCCGAAATCGGGCTCGTGTTGGCGTAGTGTTACTATAACTGTCTAGGCTTTTCCCAAAATGCGTCTGACACCTTGATAAATCTGGCGACTTTCTCGATGAAGGATATGTGTTTATTCGCTGCAGCACAGTAAAATACGCGATAGTTAATGTCAAGTTATAAACCCGAACGCTAACCATGCGCGGTTCTGAAACATTGCGCGCGCGCGCCTGGCTGGCTGGCAAGCTGCGTGTGTGTTGGCTGTCCGAATGTTTCACAAGTTGAATTTCGGGTTTAGAACCTGACATTAACTATGGGGCGTACTTTACTGTGCGGGCAGCGAATTTGGAAATTTATTATACGAAAGAAAAAAAGAAAACGGACGCACTTGGAAGTGATCGGTTTGACGCGCGCGGCGGCGTTCGACGTGAAGAACGCCTGTTGCGACAGTGTGTACTTCCACAAATGCTTGGCGAATGTCGCCGAGGGACATTGGAATTTGAGCACATGCGTCTCAGTCGTGGTCGAGGTCGCCTTGCTCTTCTTGCCGTTCGCGTCTACGGTCGACTCTCGTGGCTGCAGCAACACAACGACGCCATAAATCGGTTGAGTATGTTCGCTGCGCATTCGGCTTATGCCAATGTTGTCAACGCAGCTAGCTGCCCTTGTGTTTCGTGCAAACGCAGCAGATCGACGGCGGTCGTCAACCACATCAGCTCTCGCTATCCAAGTAAGTGTTGTATAACATTGATGTAATTATTTTTATCCCGCTCGTTCTAATGTCGTCGCGCTATAGTTTGCATGCATCCAAAGTGTGTTCACAGCTGACACCCAGCCAACTGCGTTTGCACGAACCTCAGGCAGTTGCGTTGACAACAACAGCATTAGCCGTGCATTCAGTGATGTTGCTAAGTCCAGTTCAGAGTTAGTTGCGTGAGCGACAGTCCAGGGCACACACTCATTGTTTTACTCGATTATTTATCAAAGTTGCGGTTCACCAGATCCGTCACCGTTGTTTCTACGCATGCGGTTCCACCGAGTGTCAATGTTAGTTGTGTCAGTAAAGTTCACACTTGTTGTTCAGGGTGATCAAATAAAAAGGGAACAAAAATGAGAGTGATAGAAGCGAGTGAACACAACGAACGGTCACATGTAGCAAGCAAACGTACATGCAAGCCAAACTCACTGAATCATCGCCCTTTTTGGTCTGTCGTTGTTGTTGACCACTAGTTGTGTTCATATTAGCAGCTTCACTGCCCACCACCAAATCGACATTCGGGCTATCGGTCGAATTGTCAGTGACATCAGGGGTTTTGGGCGTTTGTCGGCCCGACACTGACCCGTTGTCAATGTCATCTGGTAGGTCCTGTTAAAGGGTGGGACTGGCTAGGAGCACAGAAGGGAAAACACAACAAGGCACGCACACAGATACACGACACCCATGGGGCTGAACAGCGGGATATACGTTTGGGCACCTTGCAAGTCGCCGAACTATGCAGCTGTTATTTACTTGCGCTAGCCTTCTGTCGAAATTAGGCACAGCACGATATCCTTCGCCAAGCGTTGCTGCAAGCCACACCTTCCCAACACAATAAGGGCGGACTTAGGTTGAATCCGGAAACCGGAATCCGGAAATATTTCCGGAAAACGCATTATTTTTGCATGTAAATTTCTGCGTTTTCCGGAAATATTTCCGGAGTCCGGAAATGTTTTGTATTTTTGTATGCAAATTATTTCCGGTTTCCGGATTTAACCTTAGTTCGCCCTAAGGGATGGTTGTTATATTGATGTAATTCACTCACAGCAGTTTGGCCGCCTGCCGAGCAGCAAATACAACTCGGCTTAACGAAGTCTGGCCGGGCCTGCTGAAGCTGTCAGAGTCAGCCATATGTAGCTCGTTTAAGTACCATTCAAAGGGCATACAATCCGGCTAACAACAACACCAACTGTGGTTGAATAATAGGGCATTCACCGCATTCGGGTGATCATAACAAAACGGCACACAGAGAGTGCGAGGAACAGCAATCTGAGTTGGTAATTCGTAAATAAAGTGGAAATTTGGATAAAACCAGTGATACATAAATCTAACCAAATGCAGATGAACACTCAGCATTTCATAACAAATCGAACGAACCTGCAGAGTCTGTCCGCCACCAAGAACATCATTGAAATATTCAGGTCGCGGGTACACGCGGTACTCTTTCGCAACATAGTCAACTTTCTGAAGTTGATCCCTGAAAAAAAAAACGAAAAAGTTTGATCAGTATTATTATACAGACAATTCTGATCGAATCGAAATCGATGCCTCCATCTGAAAAAAGCTACCACGGCTGCGCACTAATTCAGGCTCCAACCGTCCGCCCCAAGCACCCACCAAACAATATGATGAATTTTTCTGTTCGTGTGATACACCAGAATGCCTTGGTGGGTCACACCGATGTAGACGGCGTTGTTTGATCGAAGGTCCTGTAAAACAGACACAACAGTATCAGACTAGCAGCAAGTGGCGTATTTAACAGAACAAGTGGTGCCAACGTTTCCAAATGTCAGTCATCAACAAAATTTCTCATTCCCAACCTTGACCGTGTACGGATCAAAGCCGTACGTGTCGAGAGTGGATGCGCGCGCCAGAAACTTCAGTTCCGCAACCGCAGGAGAAAGACCACTGAAAGAAAAATAGACTAAATTCGGATCCAATTCCAAACAGGCGACACTGAATAAAGATTTTAAGACAAACTAATTTAAGTTATTTTGCAATTTATCAAAATTTTGCCATTCAAGCACCCAATTTCAACACCAACATGAGCGTCTTGTGCACCTCAGCGACGCGGTCTTCCATTTTGGCCGTTTGTTTGAGGAACAGTTTGTATTCGGACACATAGTTCTCCGGCATTTCATCTGCGTTGTAATCGCCGACTTCGGCTGCAAAGGAAAAATTGCAAAAAACAAGTAATTTTCATGTAAAATAGGCATGTATAGGTTTCGGCATTTAGGGACTGACGAGCCAATGAACTATGTCCTAAAAAGTGTTTTTTCAAGTGAATTATACAAAGTCAAAGAATACGGAAAGCAAAAACAGTCCTTTTTAGGCAGTTTTTGACTTGTTGATCAAATAAGCGCCTCTTGCTTGTGTGTTTTAGGAAAACAAAAGCGTCGTTTCCAAGGATTTTAGCAGCTTTTAAAACGATTCCACAACATGGCTTCGAATCTCTGCGCAATTTTAGAAACCATCCTTTTGGACCAATAAATTGCCAGTACATTCTCGTTTATTTTCGAAAAATAAGAGGGTTCTGAAAAAATCCGTTGTTTTTCGGCTGGTTTTCGATCCTTTGACACTTACATTGAACGACGCATGCACCGAGATAGGCGCCATCCGCTTGCGGACAGTACAATCTACCATGCAGCATGTCACGGCGAAGTTGCAGAAATAGCTGGTAACTGAAACAGACAGATGAACGTCGCGGTAACCAACAACGTGCTCCAAAACTATACCTAAGGGCGCCTTTAATCATGGTGGAAAATGGAAATGAAAAAATAATTATTTTTTCTAAAGGGCAACTGAAAAAAAACTGGATTTACAGACAAACTTCGTGCTTTTTTTTTTTTTAAGTCTCATAAAACAAAAATAAGTGCCCAAATTGGCCACGAACCGAGTGATCTCCTCTTTGATCACGTCTGGCGTGGACGGATAGTAGCGAACACGCAGACAGAACACGATCGGGGTCACGCCTGCAACAAATAAATGATAATGTTTCAGGGCACTTTTTTTCTGGATCAAGAACTTCAAGCTCACCAAACATACCGTGTATCTGTTTGAGGATGGGTTTGTTCAAGTCCACCCAGTACTGAAACGAAGAACTTTCGATCAATGAATATTAAACTAATCAACAATAATAAATGGAATTGACTCCACACTAACGCGATGTTTGTTCAGATCCATGAATCTGAGGCCGAAATAATCCTTTTCAGCCAGATTCAAATAATTGCAGACGTAGTCGAACAGGACGTCGCCGTTATCGTGTTTCTGAAGCATTACACAAATAAAATTATAGCAAATTTGCACTTCCAAGCACAGTTTTCTTTCACATTGCACCTTGAAATCACACTGTAGGGTCTCGGAATCGTCCAACAATTGTATGGTGCATTTGTACGTTTTGCCGCCGCCACCGGTCGTACTGAGTCGACTCAGAAAGGATTGGCCGGATAATGAAGACGGCATTATTTGGTCGGAATTTATTGTTTCAGTTTCGTGAGCTTGATTCGTCGTTAAATTTTGCTGGGAATTATTTGTGGTCGTTGCTGTGAAGCGAGATTGACTGTGATGTTTTGCGGGCACTTTTGAAGCAGAATTGCGCACGCGTTTCACGCAGTAAATCGTCGTTCGAGTTGTAATTCAGCTGCGAACAAGCGCGCTAATCCACTTACGGACGGCCGCGTCAACCTGAAAGATCGGCAATTTAGCTTTTAGAACTTTAGAACGGGCGACATTTCCGACACGGCATGTGACTGGCACCTACATTTGGCACGCTGGCAGAAAATTTCGATTTTTTTGAACGACGCCAGCACGGTAACCAACTGATAACGTTGCGCTGACACGGTCAAAAAAACGACAGCCTGCTGACAAAGACAAGAAAACCGTCTGAGCCGCAGCTCCTAGCCTGACACCTACTTGGCCCGCCATGCCACGTTGTGTACGTATATAGCACAT
Organism: Rhynchonema sp. JSB1_4; assembly: GCA_030248065.1. Taxonomy (NCBI): domain Eukaryota; kingdom Metazoa; phylum Nematoda; class Chromadorea; order Monhysterida; family Xyalidae; genus Rhynchonema; species Rhynchonema sp. JSB1_4. The sequence continues at coordinate 26,377 of JASAMV010004291.1, forward strand.
ACAGTGGCAGTAGCTAACGTTGTGCGGCAGAAAACCGCCCGCTAATCGGTGAGCATCACATGCGCGTACATTTTACGAGAGACAAACTGAGAAATGAATTATGCATCATAGTGGCACAAAACTGTCTTCTTTGGTCGTGGTCCATTATCCGTCGTACATGGTGCATCCGTCTGATAAAGCATGCACTGCACGGCACACATACAGCAGGTTGGAACGGAGGATTGGCACAATATACACGCATGTAAAGGTGTATTTATACTTCTGACTTCCGGGAAGTAGAAGTCAAAATCAGGAGAAGTCACTACGACGCAGAAGTGCCCGACAAGGCAGTGATTGCTTGTAGCGATTGCCTGTTCCGCACTGTCCATTGCTCGCTGCCTGCCGTCTACTGTTCTTGCTCCGTTCGTGAGCTGACCGAACGGGCAGTCACAAATTTCTGACTGCTACTGCCAGGCAGTCAGAGTATAAACCGACCTTTAATGCATGTTTTATTACTCAAATGCCAGGCACCCTTACCAGGGCATGGAAGTTCGTTAGTGCAAAGTTCAAAGGCGATATAATGCCCAGCAATTTGAACGAAAGAAACGAAGAAACTGCTAGATTGGCCACAAAGTGAACGAGAAGAGCAGAACTGGCGCAAATGCGCCGATAGCAAAACATGCATAAGCATCTTTTATACAAATACATAAATACAGATGGGAACATTTAGCTGAGCTTGGGCAATGGTTTTATGTGCGCTGGTTCGCCTTGCAGCGTTTCCCATTCTCAAGAAAAAGTAAGCTGCAGCAGATGCATTTTATTATGATGCCGCGTTCTCTCGTTCTTTTTAACACGGGCACTAAAATGCATAAAACGAGCAGCGAAAAACCCTTTTCCAACCGAGATTGTCGACGGTAAACTTTGTGCGGCACACTAAATTCTAAACAAACCCATCAACAGTCAAAGTCGAGTCAATTTGCCATGTTTGAGTGAGGAAAACGTGACGTGACTGTAATGTCGACTCAAGGCCGAAACTCTGTGACTGACAGAGACAGAACTGAGCGCGGGACATATCCGAACGAACACTAAATCAACCACACGAACTTAAAGTGAGTGCGTGTAAATGTGTCATTCCATACTTTGTACGCGTCGCTGTGTCGCAAAGTGTCCAGGTACACGACAGGGGCGGCGAGGCAATCCGACAAAATGGTATGGTATTTGAACACTGACAAAACAACAACATTGCTGAAATGCGGGCGCGTGAACTTGTTCGCACTGTGACTGTGCAAATACAAACGTACATTGTGACAGACAACGCTGCTGGTAAATTATGTTAACCGCGCGAACACCAAGGAAAGTGCTAAGACGACCACTAACCATGGACCATACTTCATACTTGCAAAAAGGACACAGCAACCTGCGTGAAAATCGCGCAATGAGCCCAACCCGAGAAAGAATCAGCAGAAGTACCTATACCTTGTCTACCAAACCAGGGCGAAACCCAAGGCCGGCCGCTCAAAGATGAAGGAGACAAGACAAGTGAATAATAATAATAATCACGCACGCTGTACAACACAGGCGGGCGGTGCTCGTATTTCATGCAACATCCACATGTGCATGTGCACACACACACACACACACGCACACACACGAGGACATGCATGTATCGTATCTAGTAGTAGATCGAATGTACACGTCATTCTTGTGTGTGGCGTTTGAATGAAAAAACAGAAGCGTGTCGACCGATAGCATAGCACGGAGATAGAAAGAGCACAAGAATGAAATGGACCTTCCTGCTGGGCTGGGCTGGTGGGACACATTCACACACACCGTGCATAGAGCGAACATGTGCAATTCAAATCTGCGTGCACGAGGACGTATTATGTGGTGTTGGATGGGATGAAAATTTATACGCGTGTCATGACAACACATGGTCAAGCCCGCAGCAGCAGCTGCTGTATCTGTATGTAAGCCAGCAAGCCAGCAGCCTGACAAGCAAGCACACAAGCACATGCAACCACCGCATCTCGGCATGTGTGTGAGTGGGCACAAGTCAAAACAAGCCAATAGCTGCTGACATGCTTGTTACCACCGTCAAATGTCACAAGGCAAGTCAAGCAGCAGGAAAAAGCTGAAGCCACCATCAGATTGCCTTCGTAGACCGACACCAACTTTCAGACACGATTATACGCACACATACTGTTGTGCGACTGTGACACCTGCACAAATGCTGAACCACAGTGTCACGCACATACGCTGGCCCGAGCCTAAGGGCGGGCTTAGGTTGAATTCGGAAACCGGAATCCGGAAATATTTCCGGAAAACGCAATATTTTTGCAAAATTTTTTCCTTTTCCCGGAATTCCCGCGCCCCTTTTTTTTTTTCTTCCCTCCCGCCCCCCCCCCCCCCCCCCCCCCCTAAAACTGCAATCTCAGTAAAAAATACCAGCGGATATTCCAGACGTGGGAGGGTGGGTCACCGAAACGCAAAGGTGGTACACAGCACATGCATACAACGCTCAAATAATCATGGATGTGTGTTCCGGGCCATAGATCAGCACATCAAGCACTTTCTCTCCATACCATAAGCCACGTCAACCAACTAAGCAACCCAGAGTTATCAAAAGGTGCACACACTTGGGAGCCGCTACAGCAGCATAGGTTCGAATACATTGGGACAACGCAGCAAAAATGTATAAATAGAAAGACAGACGTCTGTCGATTTCGACCAACAGCTAGGGCGTAGGCGATAAACAAAAATAAATAAATAGACGGAGTGGCAAGCAACGCTACATTTAATAATGATACGTCTTTTACAACCGCTCCCCTCGGTGAGCATCAGCTTGTATTACAAGCAGCAGCCACTCAACGTAAACAGTTCTCAAAACACAGCAAGACTGATTAGCATAAAATGGGCCACAGAATGCAACAGGCGCGCCAGTTCTGGCCTCCTTCACTTGGCCCAGAACGAGCCAAACGCTTACGTTAAGCCATGAAGAACAGGACACAAGGCGTCGTAAAATCGTTTAAATCAGGAGTAGACCAACCCGGTTCGGCTGGTTGGTGGACAAGCACCAGAATTGTTCAGCACGATTTTCAGACCAAACACAAAAAATTGATCTTTTATTCGCGGAGTACTGAACGAAATATAATGAATACAAACGAAACACAACAGTGGCGACAACAAAAATACTACTTTAATAAAAACAATACACGCGGGAGCATAAATGGACTTTCACATATGAAAGCTTCATTCATAGACAAAACATACAAATCACAATCTTGTTACTCGCGTGACTGTTCAACCGAACTGCAATATTTTGCGAAGAAACACTCCAATAATTCGATTGAACGCAAAATATGAGAATGAGACATAAAAAATTCTTCCGCATATGAAGGTTAGACAAAACAGCTTTCGCTTTCCTGTACATAAAAGACAAATAAACAAAATGGGAGAAAAGAAGAGAAATAGAAACGATTAGAAAAACAATGAGCACAGTGACCCGCGCATAAGTTTATAGGATTATATAAACATTATACGAATCATAAAAACACTAACACTAGGTTTTCGTAACCAAACTTCAAAAAGACAGCAAAAGCAAAATTGCATGCAGAAATCCACGACACGAAAACCCACAAAAAATATATGGTAGCTGTACAAAAGTTCACCAGTAACAAAAACACAAGAAAAGAAAAGCAGCACAGACGGCCTGCTTGTTACCCAATTCACACGCATGCGTCACGGACATGAAATAAACTGAAAAAATACAGAATTTCTGGGGCCAAATACAAGAATATAGATAGATAATGAAACACAGTAGTCCTATTTCAATCAATTTTGGTGACCAGATCGCCGTCAATAGATCTAGCTAGGCTTGTTGCGAGGCGGTGGGCGTGCTCTGCGGCTGTTGCGCTTCGTTCGCTCCGCCTGGTTTGCCCATACACGATATCGCCACGCTTTGGAACAATCTGTGCGTGTGAAAAATGAAAACCATTTTGTTATTGTAGTTATGTGAATTGCACGGCAATGTGCTGATTGGCTGCCGCGGCAGACCGACGGTGCACCAGGTCATCGTCAGTGCGAATGCGCCAGAAGCCCACGTTACCGCAAAAATAGATATGAGCTGATTTTATGCTCGCGCACTTACAAACACGGATTCGTGGCAAATAGCAATGGATCCACAGTCAACTCCGTTCAAAATCCACTCACCGTTCAATTTCAGGCGCGCATCGCGTGAACTCGTGTTTCCAGAATCCGTACTGATTATTCTTGATCAGCTCAATGAATGTAATCAGCAGACCCCACGGATGCGGACGTAGCGCCACCAGGCGTTCGAATAGAATTCTATGCGAATAAAAAAAGCATGTAGCTTTGGGAATTAGTTAATTAATTAGTTAATTAGAAAGCTATTAGTTATTGACCATTTATCTATACTACTAAAACAGGAAGACGTATGTGTGTGTTTGTGGCCCCCTCCCTCGGAAGGGCGGACGGGTCAATTTTCACGGGTAGCTTTGGGTGTGCTAACGGGGGGAGGCACGGCACGGGCGCGGCGCTGTAGCCGGGCCGTAGGCACGGGTCCCGTCTAGTACAAAAACAAAAACGAACAAGCCACCAACCTCGTGATCTGTTCCTGGATGACCTCGCTGTTCGCTTCGAGGAACAAATACAACAACGTGCAGCTGAAGTAATGCGTGTGACTGTTCGGATAACGCAGTTGGTTGGCAATCGCGTTGAAGAAGATGTATCGTCCTGGTAATATGATATGAGACCATGAACTGCGTGTGTGTGTCAACATCAACTTTGTGGCCTATCAATCAGAAAACCGTTTCTGTCACGGAAAAGCCGAAAAAACCGGGTCCATCTGGGCCGTGAAATGATGCCGCCACAGACCAGAGAGGTCGCAAATCAAATTCTAGGGCACATTGCGAACAAAAAAAGTCCATCAGAGTCCACCTTCGGTATCGAGCGAGACGGCTAAATTCTGGAAAATGTCCATGAACGGCGTATGAGCGATAGTCGACATGTTGGCACGCTGGTTCTTTTCATGTATGGTCTCGATGGCGCGCATGCCCACGTACAGCACCACGGCATTGATCAATGACATGTTGTATTTGCTGCCCTGCTGCGTCGGCGTTGTGGACTGCAAATCAGACGTGTTCATTTTTTTTGTTGGCCGGCAGAGTGCCTTTTTTAAATTCAGGCACACAAGAATGTTACTGTCACCTGCAATTTGCCCCTGAGCTCCGACAGAAACGAGACGGGCGATCGATTGCGCAGGTAGGAGTCGATCTCGTTCTTCAGCTCAATCGGAATGATCTGCTGCAGATTGACGGTGATCTTGGGCTGTTGATTGATCTCCGGCAGCTGATCCACCTGTGAAATGGACAAAGTAAACGAATTGCCCACTTTATTTGCAAATATTGGAAATCACAAACTATGAAAAAATGTTGAAAAATAGCCGTCAGAACAAAGTCCAGATGGACGAACCCTCAAATTGGCCATGAACGGATCCGGGAGACGCATGTTCCTCGGATAGGCGGACAGCACGAGATTGCGCAGCTGGACACAGTTGGGCGGGATGGCCTCGCACAGCACGTAGTGGTAGTCGCACAGCAGCTCGGGGAAATCGTGCAGCAACACCAACAGCACGCGCAACGTGCCCTGCAATGATGGCAGTGGCGTACATCAGTGTGTAACGACAGTGACCAAGCAAGACATGATAATACGAGAGTGAACTCCCATATGTATGGGCAACGAATTATCGATTGTTCGGAGATGAAGGTTCAAACCTTTGGAGAACGTATCTTTAATGAAGATAAAAGCATATAACCTGATCAGAAATGCAGACACATGCACCTCTGACGACTGACAAACTACCGGAGAACCATACCTCATATTGGCCCAAGGCTTTGTACAATAAAACTGGCCGAAGAACAAAATGTTTCTTCATCACAGTGCAAGTTGCAGTCAATTGACAAAAACCTACTTACAAGTTACCAGCAATATGCAAACACAAAACACCCGCAATGCCAACCTTGTACATGAGCGCGATCGGCTTCGGCAGGTCGATGTTGCGGAGGAAGGGCGCGAGGAACTTGATATGACACATGATCAACTGCGTGTACAACGACCAGGTCTTGTTGTTGTGCTGCGCGGTGCCGGTGGCGAGCATTCGCGCCATGAACGTTCGATGACCGACCATCTCCAGCCAGGCGTACGCGAAACCGGGCGCCCGGCGGGGTTGCACCTCGAACAGTGCCTTGCTGCAAACAAAATGCACACAATCAGCGTTTGTTTGGACACACACACACATGTGTGCATGGATCACGATGGATAGGATTATGTCAAGAATTTGAGGCTGAGCACTGTTTGCATGTTGCATGACACAACAACAAAGCACGATTTCTTATGACAAAATTCGTGGCGCGTTTCACAATACTTGTATGGAATCAATGACATCAGGCCAACTATTTCAGCGCTATATCGGGCACGGGCCACAATTCCTACGGACTTAGCTCTCTGCCTGACGATTAGTTTCTATCCAACAACAACAAAATCCAAAGTCAACAACAAAAAAACAACAACAACAACATTGTCAACAACGAACGTGAACGATTCGAGTATGTTGGGCGCGATCTGATCGAGCGTCGGGTCGGGCGTGGTCAACTCCCAGAACATTTGAATCAGGATACGATGGTAGGGCAGCTGGTGGAAGTCGACCGAACGCACTTGGTGGTCTTGCAGCAGCACCGTCACCAGAATGTGCAGAATCTGGGTGTGTGTGCAAGGGTCATTGAGCACATTCTCGGCATTTTGAAACACTGACGGAATGAAACATATGGTTCGTTGCAAAATGCAGGCGTCGGGCGAAAGCATACGTTGTGATCGGGCCGGTCCGCCATTGTCTTCGTCACGTGACGTTTAGTTGTGACGATATTTTCAGATTTACTCGTGCCACTAAATTCGTCCAGCGTAAGAAGTTCTTTGTAAATCTGACAGCGAACAACATTCACACCGGTCGAACTGAGTGGTATCAGTGAAACTAGAAATATTCGTGACACGTACATACAGTCAGTGACTTGACCGAGGCAAGACTGAACCAACGGCCAACTTCGATTTCGCCCGCAGTGTTTATATGTATGCCACAACAAATTATCGCATCACTCGAAAACGTTTCACGAGATAAAGATAAAGAATCAGTTGCTTGGACCTTCTCGGTTTGCACCATAGATGACCAACCAAACAAAATCAATAACTTACGAAACAATTCGAGTCCTAACCTTATTCAACAAATCCATTTTCGTCTCCAAATTGTTGTTATCCGAATGTTTCACCATCAGCGATGCCAATTTCACAAAGCCGTCCAGCGTGAAGAAGCATTGTTGTCGACTCTGCGCCCCCGGCTGCCGGCCGGCTTTGGCCTCCGTGTGCAGCACTCTGCAAAGCAGCATTCAACGTTAATATTTGTTTTTCTTCAAATACAACTGATTAGATCGTAGGCTCATGCAAAATCAATTGCGACCTGTAGCACATTTCGACACACATTTCCACGCAGAGACGGAAGAATCGATTCACAACGTCGTCCGTGCGCAGCACCCCTTGGTTGTGCATCTGCAACATTGTTGTTTAATTTTTGCGACGCTTGTGAAATTTTTACACGTTCATATTCTGCGCAAAAAGACGTGGCACAATTATTTGGGTGCGAAACTTACTATTGTTGCAACTTTTCGGAAAAATGTTTTTAACTGAAATGTTTTTTTTACAAAAAACGTCGTTTTTTCGTTTTCCTGGCCAAAGGTTACCCCGTCTCGAATGGGGTACATTTGGGCAAAATATGCTATGCAATAGCTTCACGAGAAAAAATCATGCATAAGTCGACAAAAAGACACTGTAAATGAGCGGCGTTTTTGCACGGCGTGAGAAACCGACCTCCACATCCCTAAGTTATATGGAAGATTCGAAATTCATTCCGAAAATTTCTAACAGCTTTTCGGTTCGTTATTTTGCCATTTTTTCTAAACACCGTACATCTTTCTCTCCATCAACTATGTCACCAACCACAGTGACTATCTGTCCGAGCGCCAGTCCGGGATCGCGTTGCGCTGCCGGCGTGTATATCAGACTGATCCATTCCCTCAATATCATTTCGACTTTCTCCTGCAGTTCCGGTGGGTCGCCCTCACCCATCTGTACCGTGCTGCCCAGTACACCTGCGGTGACCAACGACACGTTCATTATTCAAGTTTTTGCGTCAAAATGTATAGGCAATCCGCCAGCTCATGGCACTCGCACACACAGGCTGCATGCTACACTACTTCCTTCAATGAATGCATCTACTCTCTGCAGTCACCAGCTGAAACATCCCCAAATCAACAGCAGAGAATCAAGGAAAAACGGAAAAAAAAAAAAAGCCAAAAAAAACCCCCCCAACTAAAAATGCTGCATGCGCTGGTGTGTATAAAAAGTGCCATGAACCGATGGATTGCCCATACAACCAGTGCGCAACTGGCTGTCTGCCGCTTTACAGATGGTGTGTAGTAGTATGCAAAAGCATTCGTGCCAAGTCAAAGCAAGTCTAAGTCAAACTCCCATGACCAACCTCAACCGATGATCCCCGCGAACTGCCCACATGCCATAAAATCAAAGAGCAACGGTCTCAAAAAATGATCCCAACGTACCCATTCTCTGCGCCTGAGCCCTGTTGGCGACTGCAGCCGTGTGGGACACGGCACTATGTGCGCCACCACCACCACCACCACCACCAGCAGGCCCAGCCGCGGCTGCTTTGTGTGCCGCCTCCGACCGGAACAACTCCAGAATGTTCGCACCCGCAGAACTGCTGCAAACAATAATGATGGACTTATTCGTTGAGTAGAACAAGTGCTGATAGACAACAAAAACGAAACAAAGAATTAGAAGAGCAAGCGTGAGTGAAACCGCACACTTTGAGTGTTGTGGTGATTGGTCAGGCCACCTCGAGCTAGCTAGCTACCAACTCAGCAATTTTTGGAATTTTAAAGGGGACGACACAGCCAACATTTTTGTCCAACAACAATGAAAACACGGTTTATAGTCATTTCTGCGAGCTAGCTGCCAATACCTAACGGTTAGTTCGAGGGCCGGCAGCCCGCCCCCCCTTAAAGGGGAAATTGCACATTCCTAATCGCATGTCAAGTTTTACAAGCTTTTAGACAGCAATGTGGGCATCACAAATGTCAAATCATTTGGTATAACTCTCAAACATGTACCCAGGAGATTTCGTTTAAGACAAGCCACTGGGAACAAAATTCGGCGTGGACCGGCCGAATTTCTACCTGCGCATTCAGGCAAATTGCCTGATCAAAAAGCTGTCAAGGCGACGGAATGTTTCGCATGATTTTTGAAACTCACTAACTGTAGAATTTCGCTTTTCTTTATATTTCGAATTTGAACGAATGGTTCCAGCGTGTCTGCTAAATGTTTCATGCTCTGCTTGTCACGCAGGAACAATTCGTCGAAATTCGAAATATAAAGAAAAGCGAAATTATATAGTTAGTGAGTTTCAAGAACCATGCGAAACATTCCGTCGCCTTGACAGCCTTTTGATCAGGCAATTTGCCTGAATGCGCAGGTAGAAATTCGGCCGGTCCGTGCCGAATTTTCTTCCCGATTGTTCCCTTTAAACTGCTCCTCCTGGGTACATGTTTGAGAGTTTGTATGTTTTTTATGTTGTTTTATATGTTGTAGTTTGTATGAGTTTGTGACTTGACTTTCATGATGCCCACACGACTGTCTAAACACTTGTAGAGTTTGAAAGGCGATTAGGAATGTGCAATTTCCCCTTTAATCCGACCCGACCCTCAACCACAACACACTGCGCCCCCACCTTTCATCACGATTGCTCATCGCGGGCGTGTAGGATCGATTGAATGTTTCCAGCGTGAATTTCAGATCGTTATTCGTCACGCCGCCATTCTGATCGTCGACCAGATACAAGCGAATGACTCGTTGAGCGAACGCGACCGCGGCGAAATTCAACCCATTCTCCATCGCGGCGGCCAGATGCAGATCGTACGTTTGCATGTTCACCAGATGCGTGCGAATGAGTACGTCGATCGCGTCCAAGTTGTAGCTGCAATCGAAGCAAGTCATTCGATGTTCTCGTATCCTCCAAGATTCGAGAAACCATCATCCATTGAAAGTGAGAAAAAAGTCGGAAAAAAGAAAACGAAAACAACAGAAACAAACTCAGCGAAAACAACGACAATAACAAAATGTTGTTTCCGGCCAGTGACCAACCGATAGTCCTGTCTGCATTCGACCAAGGCCTTGGTGACGGCGGTCTGCAGCCATTTGGCGCTAAACCAGGTGGCCACAAATTTACAGCCGAGTATGAACACATTCCTGATGTGCGACGTCCATTCACCGTCGTTCATATGACTGTTGTAGCCGTGCAGAAACAGCTCGACGAACTTCGACACCAGATTGACGGCTGCCTGTTGACTTTGTTCGCGCGGCATTTGCGATGCCTACGATTGGATGAAGGATGTGATCAGAATCGTGTATTTCGGCGAAACGATAATTACAAAGGAGTGCAATTTTTTTGGGCAACGAAAGACCGCTACCGCTTGCGAAATACAAAACAATCTTGGTTACCATCTCAAAACAGCAAGCATCAACCAGATAATGATAGTTCACCGCCCCGTGCCCCACCTCTCTCAACGCCTCCCTGTATCGTACGAGTGTGTCTTTGCTGGACTGACTCGGCGTGCCCTGATGTAAGAGTTGGTCGATTTCGGTGATCGCTTGCCGGTAATCAGCCTCGATGTCGCCGTGTGTGGATGCAGCCGACTGCAAAAGGAAATGCAAAGAAACGTTGCGTTTCGGAAACCGACATGGCGTGAAAAGTTGTTGGGCTGGTGGTTGGTTCGGTGACACAAAACTGGGCCAACAAACAACTGAAACAAAACAAAACACGACCATCAAGATCAAACATAAATCACCACGTGCGGATTTATTGGTTGTTGGACAATAAAATGCGGAATACAGCACCGCAATATTATCTACCTGTACGTGTTGTGCAACGGCTGCTTGTGTTTGCTGCGGCACGGCAGCTGTGGGCATTGATGTGGGCGGTTTGAACATGGCCTGTGGCGATGCAGCAGCGAAACTGCAACAACAGCACTCAAGTCCGCTTCAGGATCAGCATTGTAGTTTCAAGTGTATTTGATCAAGAATAATAACTACAGTCTACTCTCTATATAGTGAAACTCTTCATTGAGGAACCTACATGTACAATGTACTGGACATATATTTCAAAGCCATCTTAATTCCCGACCTGAACCTCGTAACTACTACTGTAATAGTGACAAAACTAGCCGGCCCCGAACATGTCACAGTGACGAGGGCAGACTGAACGAGTGATGGCAATCCATTGCCCAACAATTGCGCACGCATGGGCACCAACCCAAGTTCGGACATATCTTCGACCGATGTCGGTTTGAATCCGGATATGTTGCTGCTGAACTGTTCGTAGACGGCGTGCGCGTGACTGGACTTGATCTTCTCCCTCAACGCTTCGGGCAGCAATTCGAGTCGACGTTGCGCGTCCGGTGACACAAAGTCGACGCGCTCGCGTGCGGCACGCGCTCGTGACTGACAATATTGATTCAGATCGTTTACAGCTGCCATATCAAACTTGATAATCGGTCCGATTCGTTAAGGTCTCGCTTTGATCAAGTGGCTTTTTTCCATTTAGCATTTAGGATGCTAAGAGAGACTTAATGATGCCGCTAATTTCGACCAGCGCATGTAAATGTTTTATTTTTTACATTTTACGTCGCTCGAAATGGCAGCAATAAATCTGGAAATGATGGGCATAAAGTCAGACAACCAAGGTAAGAGCGGGCCGGACCTGAACAACCAAGTTTGAACTCGCCTAAGACTTGTCAAAAGACTACTTATTAGCACTGATGCAAATAAACACAGAGACTACCCCATTTCATACCTGATATTCGGCGTCCAATTTCTTGTCGATGTAGGGTATGCCTTTTTCGCACGCACTTTTCACGATGAACGACTGCGCCAATTCGACGTTTTCTTCAGCCAACGAACGTGCGGCTTCCTCGATCATTTTCGTCGTTTGTTGATCTTGAGCACCGCGAACCGATGAGTAGAACGCTTGTTTCAGGTACGCCTGCGATCGCACAAGACCATCGTAATTCCAGCTTATAAACGTGACGATTTTCGCTTCAATCCAACAAATCATCAATCAGTTTCGTTGCTGTTAGCATGTAAAACGAGCGCTTTCTGATAAAAAAAACGGAAGAGAAACAGCCTAATCCTGGTGTGGCCGACGCGCACCAAACACAGCTGGGCAACGTTTTGAATCCTTCGTACAACACGCAGCTAACGTGGAAACTCCACGACGACAGGGGCTCAGGAGGGTAGTCGCAAATGAGCTGCGACGGACGACACCAGAATAAGCCAGACAAACACCTCCCCCAAAAAGGTATCCGGGGGGGGGGGGGGGGGGGCCCCCCCCGGGCGCCTCCTCCCCCGCCCCGCGACGGCACGGCCCCCCCCCGCCCCCGCGGGCCCCCCCAAAAAAAAAAAAACAAAAACAGAAAAAAAAAACCAACTAAAGGAAAAAAGAAAATCACCACAAAAACCTCCAATGCCCCCCCCTCCCCCCCCCCCCCCCCCCCCCCAACCCCCCCCAAAAAAAAAGGGGGGCCCCCCCCCCCCCCCCCACCTCGAAACATCAACTCACATCCAAAGTGATGAGCAACGGTTCATGACAAGTTATCATGGCCATTCCGGCTGTCAATGATCGCATCATGTGATGTGCCGCGGCGCGCACTTTGTTCTCGTCCGCTTCGCCGGCCATGTCCTTTTTGATCACGTGCTCGGTTGTTGTCATCGCTACCTGAACAGCTCATAAATATTGGTACGTTAGTAGTGGTAGTTTGGTGTGGTGTTGAATGAAACATCACAAGTGACACTGTCAGCCAGTTGTCCTATTGTCGTGCCATCTCTGGGAGAAAGCACACAGACGCCTTATCGAAATGTTTCAACGCAGCCATAACCAAGTGAAGGTGTATAGTCCAACCACGTGCTCATGAGACGACTCTTTTTAAAGCTTGCTTGGCCAGATTAAAAAATTCGCCGCTTACACGGGTCTTCGCAAACAAAAGAAAGAGATTGGGCCGAGAAAGATGATGACAACTTCCAGCTGGCTGACCTCAATTTGTTGCGTGCTTACGCGAACAGCAACGTCGTTCAACACACAAATGTTTTGGGAGTCAAAAGAGAATTTACGCACCGAGGTGGAGAGCATGTTTTTTAAAAAAATACGTGCGTTTCTCTCTCTTTCGTTTCCGAAATACGTGGAACCGGAACATTATTGGATCCATACAAGTCAACTTCAAAATAAGTCGTCTCATGAGTTCGTGGATGAACTACACAAACGGCAACCAATGTTTTGCAAATAGCGGAGCCAACAAAACCCAAGAAGACACAAAACAAGAGGAATTTGGCAAACTGCCAACAGCGACGATGGCCGCTAACCTTGATGGCCCGGTCAGTGACGGGTGTGATGAGCTCCTGCACCGCGTGCTCCACCGCCGGACGCACCAGACTTTTCAACATCGGATTCATCGTTGTGAACAGCGCCAACTGAAATAAAATTTATTATTTAATATTTTATTATTTTATTTATTAATATTTATTATTTTATTTTATTATTTAATAAAATAGTTGGAAAAAATATGTGAACCATTGTTATTGTGTGCACGAAAAAAAACAGAAAAAATTATATCCCAGAAATTTGTGGCGCGCAACCAACGTTCTGATTGTATCTGATATGGGGTCCGAGTCCGGCGAACGTGGTCACGTTGATGTCGTGGTAGCTGAACTGTGGTGGCGGCGGACTACCACTAGCACGACCACCTGCAGCAAAATATTCATTGACTGATTGAGCAATGAAACTGTGTTGACATGGCACTAGGTACATTGAAAGCGGCTTTATTTGATTTTTCGATGCTGTTGTTGAGTAACGTTTACGTGAGAAATGTTTCACAAACTACACTAAAATACCAGCAAAGTAGGTGGAAGTATGATCAATTGAAACGTCGCTTACGCACGGGCACCAAAATATCCAAAACCCAGCACGTACAATCTGAACAAAATAGCGCCACTGAATGCACATTCAGGCCAAACAGACACTCAGCGCGGTATGCAGTTTGCTGACATATCCGGTTCGGGGGTGGGTTTAACCTTCGACTTCGCTGCTTCACAGTGGTGTGCAAACCATAGGTTTTTAAGACACTTTGTAGGTGCAACTTGCACCTAAAATTTCAGAATTGCACCTAAAAATTGGAGGTTAGGTGCAACTTGCACCTAGATTTTTCACACTTTGTTCATAAAACAAAATTTTAGGTGCAAGTTGCACCTAGAACTTGACATATTAGGTGCAAGTTGCAGACAGTGAATTTTGAAAAAAAACTACGTGCAAAGCACAAGAACGCTTTCAAGCAAGATCAAACGCACGTCAACTCAACATGCCAGCAAAGTGCGTTCCTGCCCAACACAATCCCCCATCCGCCAGTCACCCCCACGCTAACCAGCATCGGCTGATTGTTCCCGATGTGCAGCCCTGGCGCCCAAAGGTGCATGACCCCCAGCAGCGACAGTCAGAGGCGATGGGCCAACGGCGTGTATGTCCGGCGGTTGTTTGAGGGTGGCCAAGTCACTCAGCTGTTGACGCAGGGTCGCGAGACGCTCCGTCTCTTTCAGAATCGAGACTTCCGACTCCATCGTTTTCGTGAACTGCAATTTCGATCATGATTCGCTGATTGATTGATAAAACGATATGTGACCGCCAAAAATATGGGAGCAAGAAATGCGAGTGTGCGTGTACCTCCTCGAAATCAATATCCATCGTCTTGAAGAGCACTTCAATTTCGAATTTCAGATTCAATTTCAGGTCGGGTTCACGGTGCAGCTCGCTGAGTATGGCCAGAATGCCTTGCACGTACGCGCCAGTCGGTTGGAAGGCCTGCGAGAGAGAAATACGAAAACTTCATTACATCGTTACGCATTCAAATCGTTGTGAATGACCGGCCATACCTTGCTTTTCGGACAGGACTCGAGAATTTTGGCAATGAATGGCACCACGTACAACAGCTCGTGCTGGCCTTTGTAGTACGCCTCGAGGATCAATGACTTGATGTCCAGCTCCTGAGTTATATGAGCAATTGTTATAATTTCAAATACTATTGATGAATAAACAAATAAAACAATAACCACAAGCAGAAAAAAACTGAACAACACCAACATCGCACAATATTGGCTTGTCCTTTGCCAATGTGATCATGCCCAGCCAATGGCCGAGATTCTTCAACAGCTGCCGATCGCCGAAGTTGGACGCCGCCTGACGTTTGTCGCTGCGAAGCAGAATCTGGCAAGCAAAAAATGTTTCAACTTTTTGATAAGTTCAGCGCTTCCATAAGCGGCACTTGTTTCACTGCTGTATTAAATTTCTAAATTCGCTGCCGTATAGTCCAGCCACCAGCTCATGAGACGACTTTTTTAAACCCTCCCTGGCCGCTCAAAAAAGCCCCAGAACACGGTTTCCCCAAAAAAAAAAAGAAAGGGGGGAAGAAAAATCCGCCGCCCCCCCCCTTTGCTGCCTTCAGCGACCAGCCGCCACCACCAAGGAGGAAAAAAAACCCCGGAGAGGGGCAAAAAAAATCCTTTCTCCTTTCTCCCTTTCAAAACGGAGAAACCGAAAATGGAACCCACACAAGCAAAAAAAAAAAAAAGACACCCCTACAATCAAATACGCCCCATAGTGAGTGTCAAGTTCTAAACCCGAAAATCAACTTTTGAAACATTCGGGCAACAGACACACGTGCAGTTTGCCAGTCAGCTGTGCGCGATGTTTCAGAACTGCGCATGGTCAGTGCTCGGGTTTAGAACTGGACATTAACTACGCGGCGTGTTTTATTGTCGAGCAGCGAATTTAGGAATTTACTATATTTTAGGTGTTCGACCACACAAACAAAATCACGCAATCATCAAACAAACCTTGATATTTCTGTAGGTCTCCTCGACAACTATGGCCTCGTATTTGTCATAATTGAATTCGGTGACGAAATTGCCATAAAGAGGATGGAAGTTCGGTTCGATAGACACGCGTTTCATCACGAGATACTGCGCCAGCCACGGCAGGTACTCCTCCTTGTCATCTTCGAGCACGAGTTTGCGCAATTCGCACGTCTGCATGGATATAATGATAGTTATGGATGGTGTGAAGTCCACTTTTTGTTGGCGGGTCGGGATTGGATTTGACTTGCTTTCACTTTGATTTAACACCACAATATTTTTGTACATGACACACGACGGACAACAGTGAAGCACCACCCAGCCAGCTGACGTTTCACGTGCAGTAAGTAGGGTTAGAGACATGTCGGGTGTCGGCTGTCGGGTGTCGGGTGCCAAAAAAGTGTAGGTGTCGGGTGTCAGCTTCTTATTGGAGTTAAAGTCAAACCGTACCTCAGACCCGCTGATGCCAGAAAGTGACTACCGCCCAATATTTCAGAAATCAGAGACATCATGCACAAAAAATTGGAATAAAAGAAAGTGTACACCGACCTTTTTCGCCAGATTCATCTGACTGAGGTTGTTGAACATGAAGGCAATTTTGTCCTGCGCTTTGTCGTTGGGCGCCTGCACCTGCGTGTCCTCCTTCTCGGTCGCATCCACCAGGATGTTGATGTTCGTCGTTTGCAGGCTCGGGCCGCCTTGCTGAAACAGGGAAAAGAACGAAATTGCAGCAGCAGAAAACAGCCAGCACCATAAGCAACCAGAGTACCCAATCACCAGACCGCAGGCAACTCACCCGTCCGGCGCGCTGATTGGCTACGTTGCCCTGAGCGCCGACAGCAGCGCCACCAGCGGCCGGCACGGCGAACTGCGCCGTTTCGGGCGTCGACCGAGCGGCAGACGGCTGTTGTTGTTGTTGTGCAGCGCGTTGTTGTTGCTGTTGTTGTTCGCTGACATTGTGACACGCCGGCCATTGACCGTTGACCGCGGCTACGATGTACTGCAACCGCGGTTGCAAAATATTGATCATTTCAGTCGGACAATCGGAAGCGCTGACATTGTTGCAAAGCGTAGCAGTTGGCGAGCTAGCAGCGGCTGTGCACGAACGCTGGGGCAATGAATCTTACGCAGTAAAATGCTTCCGGACAGTATTCCGGAAGAATACTGTGTGCGAACTCCACTATCATAGATCGAATACAGCACCATGTCTGAGCAGAATTACCATTTAGGGAGGTTTCACGATGCATGCGGGTGCGGGTTGCGGGTCACGCATTTTCGAGCGTAGCAGCGGATGCAGAAGTCACTTAATCATAATTCTGATACCGTTGTGATCAGGCTTGACCGCTACCACTGCTGGTACCGCTTGACATACTTATAACTTTTTTGATTGCCATGTGTACACTTTGAAACATCACGAAACCACATAATTGCAAATCCGCAAAAAAAATGATGCGGATTGGGGGTAACGTAGGTAGCGCTGGCCACCGGAGGCAGTTGAAACTCAAACTTTGGTAAAGAACTCCGGCAAATGAGGCCCATTCTGACACCAAAATTAAACTTGAGCATGGTACCTCAATGTTTGGACGCCCAAAAAGCCCTTACCCGCACGCATTGTGAAACCGGCCTCGGTTATGGTAGTTATCATTCTTGTAAAAATATCATTAAAAAATATGCTGCAACCGACTAGCAGACCTCTTGCAACTCGGGCGACAAATGCTGGAAATTCTTTGAAGTCTTCAGATTCTCGCTGTACTTGGTGTAGTCTTTGAGAATGGTGCGGAATTCTTCGAGCGATTTCGATGCGAACAGAAACATTTTGTCCTGCGGGTCCGACTGATAGGATTTCAGCACGTAGTGCAGCGCCGTCGAGAACATGGCCGTGCTGGAATAATAAAACATTAACCTGCAAATAAAAATCAAAAAAAGAAACATAAGATTGGAAACATTAACCTGCAAATAAAAATCAAAAAAAGAAACATAAGATTGGAAGACAAAAATCAATCACAATATTTATGCAATAATTGTGACCATTACGTTATAATTTTCTCGCGAATCATTCCGCCAAACACTTCGGCCGTGATGATCAGTTCACGCGGCGGATATTCACGAAAGAATCGAAACTCTTCGAACAAATTCTTCACCATGCATTGGAACACCATCTGAAAAAAACCAGTTACTCAATTACAAGTGAATGAGAATGAACACGAAAAAAACCAATTTTAACCAGTGAAAATCATTTTACGCAACAAACCTGGTCGTACTCGTTGCCATTCTTGAACTGTTTGAGTTTGGCGACAAAGTCCGGCACGCTCAGCTGTTGGTTGGGCGATTTCTGGTAGATCTGCTGGAAATAGTGGTTCGCTTGTTCTTGTACGTCTTCACTGAAGTTCTGCGTCACGTCAACTTCGGTTGAACTGCTCGCGGTTGAGCCGGGCATTCGATTCAGTTGACTGTTTGACGCGTGCACGTTGCCGAATGCCGCTGCAAATCGAATGCGTTTGGGTCAGTGTTTTGACGACTGAATTTCGGTGCCCAAACATTAAAAAACAGGCAGCTCCCAAAATTTCGCCCGTTGCGGTGTTACGCGTTAGGAGTGGCTTCAGCCGTTTTTGCAGTTTTGTCCCTATGCCTATTTCAGGGGTGCCATTTCGGTATCCATCTAGTTTTTATTTGAAGTAATAAAACACAGTCTTGCGCGATACACATAAATGCCTGCGGAAAACTTTTTAACATAATTTTACGTTTAGGATTCGTTATTTTCACACAAGACTACTCACAATTAGCGCCCGCGCCAACATTAGTCGACAACGGCATGCGTGGCTGTTGGATCAATTGGGTATTGCTGCCGGCTGCCAATGCACTGCTCAACAGACCACCCCCGTCACCCATCGAATGTTGACCGAACGTGTCCAACTGAAAACACAACGATGTTTTTTTCAATAAATTTTTAAATTTTGGCACCTGCTTTCTGAGGTATCATGGTATGTGACCAGTTTTGGAACCAGAACGTCTGTTTGGAACCTAAACAATCGGGGAGCAGGATGCCAGTGGCACCACAAAGTTTCAGTTGAAATAATAACCCTGAGGGCTCCACCAGATAGACCGGGTTTTGAAAAAAACCCGAAACCCGAAGCATGATAATCGAAAATGTTTCGACTGACTGTATATATTCAAAAACAAAACAACCCCCCCAAGTTCACGTCGAGCTACAAGTGACCAAACACACAATCAACATTTTCGAAATTACGAACCATGCCGTTTGTGCTCATCAGGCAACGCGGGTTTCTCCAAGGGTATACTTGTTCCGTCAGCTTTTACAAGTGGCAAGGCCGAAACATCTTCGATTATCAACCCGTTTTTTTTTCAAAACCCGAAACATGGACATAGAAAAAATTATGTTTCGGGTTTCGGGTCTATCTGGTGGAGCCCTAAAAACAATTCTGGGTATTCACACGCGAAGCAAATTACACGAACAAAAAACAACAACTTTTTGGACCAAAAACCAAACAAGAAACGTACCCCGACACCGTGCTGTCCCGGGAATTGAGGACGAGGCTTGAGAATGTCGAATGGCACAGGCGTACGACGCTCGGTCGTGGTCGGCTGCGTCAAAGTGGGTGTTGTCTTGCCGAGATTCTGTAAGCATGCGTGCTTGTGGGTGGCCTAGCTGTAGAGCTCGAGCTACCGAAATCCATGCCCCAAAAACCCGTACCCCGCCCAGGTAGCTATCTAACCGCTAGCTCGAGGTTGCCTCACCGTCCCTGGCTAGCTAGCTCGAGCTGTCTGACCAACTAAACACTGTTGTTGTGCACTTGGGAACCAAATATAGATGAGGTAGTAGCTTCAGAAAAACAGAAGCAAAGGGTTCAGCTTCTTTTGGAACACTCTGTAATTTCCTGTCCCTGTCTCTGTGCCTCAGAGCACAGCGTACAACCAGCTACAGCAATCGGGTGATTCAGAACTCGGTCCTGTTATAACACCGGTCAAAGTATCACTTTTCTGTTTGGTTCTTTGTTCTGACACTTAGCCAACACAAAAAGCGGTATCAATACTAAGTCAGCACCGATCAGACAAGACTATTTGCATGATGTTTCGTATTAAGCATGTACTGTAAAGGTAAACAACTTGCCAGCGCCGTAAAGGCGAATGTACATGTACGCATTAGTTCCTGGAGAAACACAACATCAATCTTATAGGCAAACCGAAGCCCACAGTAAAATCTGGTGAAAGGTTACGAACTGCGTCATAATTAATAAACACATAATAAATAATACACACCTGGCTAGCAGCGTGCACCAATTGTGCGATCTCGGTGGCCGAGCCGGGCACATGTGCGCTGGCTTGCTGCAAACACGCGAGCATGTTGCGCGCGGTATCGGCGTGTATTTGCGTGGCGGACACGTTGAACGACGACGACGTCAGACCAAGTGTGCTGGCGGCGCGCATCCGAAGGAACGTACAGCACGCTTTCACGAACGGCTCCTGCAAATTCAGAATAAAAAAAAATAAAACACAAAATCGCTCAGAAATAATAACAAAAATATGCAATAGGGAAATGAGAGAGAGAGAGAGAGAGAGACTCTCACTCCGTGTTCGCGTATTTTGTCCGACAGCCACTTGTCGAGTTTGAGGAAATCGCGTCGCGACGCCAGACACGCGAGATCAATGACGAAACCGAACTGGTTGGGACGCGACAGCAACATGGCAAGACCCTGCAATTCCAATGGTTCGGCGAATACAATACGAATGCGTTCTTGTGCCGTGGTGTTCATACGGATTCCATTTTCAAAATTGCAAACACCAAGTTACCGCACCTGCGGTTTCAGGTCATGAGCGACTTCGAGAATTCTGGCCAGTCTGCTGTGATCTTCGGGAGCCTGCAGATACCATGAGACCATACAGTTGCATATGACCGTGCGCATCGTGTGCTGCGGCAATGTGGTCGAATTCCAGACGTAGTTGAGTACGGCCAATGAATTGGGATGCGCATTCAAAAATATCGGTATCAACACAGCCAGCAGGTCGCGACGGAGTGTGTTGATTGGCGGCTGCAAAGTGCGCGCGAACTTTTTATGTTCAGAAATATAATTTGAAGCTAAATGAAATTGAGAGAAGTAAAACGAAAAACCAAAAACACCGACTTTGAGCTGCATGAGCGCGAGTGTGAGCACGTCGGGGCACGTTTGCACCGGGTATTTGAACACTTGCGACACCTCGTCGGCCAGACCCGACACGTCCGACAAACTCAACAACAGTTCAACTAGATCGAGTGATTTCCTGAAAATTGCAACATTATTAGTTGGTGCCTCAACTGGGATGGGTGGGTAGTGGGGGCAGTAGCTAGCTAACCATACGCTGCAGCATAGACCGCCATCACCATCAACATCAATTTTATTGCCAGATTTGGACATTTTATGGTGTACAAAAAATGCAAATTTTAAGGCCGGCTTCAACGTGGCTGTATGTGCTTCACTATTTTGAGTGCTGAAATCCCCACAAAATTAAATGAGTACAACAAACCAACCAATTGGCCAACTGTTTCGATGTTTCATCTGGCGTAGTCTTCAACACCTCGCATTGTACGGCACGACATTGATGGTCACCGAAACAGAAGACGTCCGGATGCGCGAGGATTTGCAGAATCCACGACAACTGCAACGAATATTGACAGCAATTTTTTAATTCTTTCAATAATTTATCTGACGAATCCGCCGATATCGGTCATTGCGTGCTGGCTTTTTTCTGCACATTTTTCGGCCTCATGATAATATAAACTGTCCGGCACGCTACACGAAAGCAGTAATTGTTGTTATGAACGATTTGATGATAGTTATGGAATCGTCTGCAACAAAAAACGTCATTTCACCAAACCGAAACCCGATACCTGTCCGGGGCGGTGAAAATTCCACTCGCGATACAACAGCTGAACGGGGAATGTGGTGTTTGCGACGATGGCCAGCTGCAGTGCGCTCATCAGCAACACCAAATTGTCGCGATCGCGCACAACGAACGTCGGCTTGTCCAATTTGCTGATCACCTCATTCCAGTTGAGACTCGGTTGCTGCAGAAAACAAAGCGACGAATGCATTTTTAGAAATGGGGGTTTGAAATAAAAAAAAAACAACAACAAAGACGACGAAAATAATAACTAACCAGTTCTTTCACGGCCTGGACGAAAATGGCCACTTGCCAAGTCGTCGGGGCTGTTTCGGGAGCGCTGATCTAGAGAAGTTACAACAAAATGAACTCAGAATGCATAACTAAAAGAACAGTCCAACCGAGCCAAACCAAGCCACAGACCTGTGCGAGAACATTTCCCCGTGGCAGGCCGGTCTGCGTCTGCATCATCATGATCAAAATGCGTGCCATTTCATCAGTAGTCAACACGCACGGGTCATTGCAACCGAGCCTGCTCAGATGTTGCCGACAAATGTCGATGCTTGCTGTCACGTCGTAGCCAAGTTCCTGCGATGTGATTAACAGGCCCAAGCGTAGTTTGTCACCGGCAAAACATATTTACACAAAAAAGGATGGACGAAAAATATATCAATCAAATACCCTCAGTTGCTCGGCCACAGAAACTGGCAGAGTCGGCAGATTTTGCGCCATGTTTGTGGATTTATCGTCGAAATCGATGATATCGCTGGTCAAATGATCGCCAGCACTCAACCAGGGCAATAGAACCACCGGAATTGATTCGGATGGAAAATCTGCGACGTGATATGCTTTCGTTGTGCTTGTGATACACACGATCGCGACATCATGAATATCGCAATTCGCCAACAAAATAGTCATCAAGACAACTATAAATGATATCCTCCAACCTCGTTTTAAAGCAGCGACGAACTGTTCCAGCAGTGTCGTGTTCTGCAATGCGAACTCGGTCGGATGTGATTTTATGGAGCTGAGAATATAGTGCACAACGTCGATACAGTCCTGAAGGCCCGTATCCTTGTGCGTATCTGCAAGAATCGGCCTCGTTTTTTCAATCGTTGCACTGCGCAAGTGTAACAATCTGATTTTGGTACTTTTCAATGCAAACTGTCACTGCTACCACACGACTACGGGTTTGATTGCGAATTGGCATGAGCAGATTTTCGTGACCCACAATTTGCACCTACGTGGCTCGGTCACTAATTTCGACCAGCGTTAAGTCATCCCCTGGAGCCCTGATCGAAATAAGCGCTGCAACTTTGTCACAAAATACCAAAAATTTGAACACGCCAAATCATAGTGCAACGGCAGTCGCAATCGCAGTGTTCGCCCGAGAAATTGATAGCAGCGACGCAACGCATGAAACGTGCAACACTAACCAGAGTCGGTGTAAGCAGCCAACAACAACGGCAACGACTCGGTGACGTGTTTGTCGGCGAGCGCGCGCGTTTGCGCGTTGATCGATTGCAAGAGTGCCAACGATAGCACGACTTCCTGGGCCGGCGGCAGACAACACGCGCGGATCACCGCGTCCGCTGATGGGTTCTTCTGAAGAACAAATATGCGCGATATCAAACTTGGTGCGCGGATCGATAACGATGTTAGGCAAGCTTAGTGGCTCCAGTGAACCGCTCGAAAATACGGTCACTATTCGTTACAGCGATGATCGCTAAAGTGATATATTTGATATAGTGATATTAAAAAAGCAATGTCGTGGTGTGCCGAAAATTTGTATTTCATACTTAAGTAATTCGCCACCGTGATATATTCCTCATAGTGATATTTTTCAAATGTCCGGTTGATATCATGATATCATTATAACGAATAGGACTGTAGCCCCATGGCAAAAACCGCGCGTGACCAAGGCGATCCGATCGCCTGGCCTACGTGTCTCTTACCCGCCACAAATCGCAGTGGTAAATAATCTTGACTGTTAAATTTTTAGGTATTTGGATACAGTGGTGTCGTTGGAAAATCAAGAAGTCAGGATACCGGATAGGGTTAGAGGTCGGGGGGGGGGGTACCCGACACCCGACATCTGGAAGTACCCGACACCCGACATCTGAGAAAAAAGCCGACACCCGACAGTTGCAAAAAAACCCGACACCTAGTTTTTGAAAAAAACCCGACACCCGACATCTGTTTTTGGACCAAAAACAGGCAAATTTTTGCTCATTTGCATCATTAGTGAAATTTTTTGGCTCAAGTTACTGAATTCAAGTATTTTCGCACGAAATAAACACTAAAATGTCACATTCTGCGTCTTCGGAAATATTTGGTTCGAAGAAAATTTTCTCTCAAAATTCTTCTCTCAGCAAAACTGATGTTTTGAACCGTAAGTGTCGGGTGTCGGGTCCCAAAAAAACCGACACCCGACATCTGGAGGTACCCGACACCCGACACCTACACTTTTTTGGCACCCGACACCCGGCACCCGACATCTCTCTAACCCTAATACCGGATACCCAAAATCAAAATTTTTTGGATACCGGAAGCCCAAAATGAAAAATCAAATCTCGGATACCAGGAGGGTTGCTCCCTAAAATAAAATTTTTTTGGATACCCAGGGGGTTATTCAAAAAAGGTCAATTTTATAGTGAAAAATTGAGTAAAATTGGTGTTCGAAGCGCAAAAACGGTCATTTTGGGGCGATGTTTGCGCCAGCAAGCGATTTTGAGCAATTTGGACGTAAAAATGGGAGATTTTTAAGGTTTTCGGAAAAATTTTGGGTTAGGATACCCCTGGACAAAAAGTCAGGATACCGGATACCCCTGGGTGAAGAAATCAAGATACCGGATACTAGTTCACCCCCAACCACACCACTGTTTGGATAGCAGCTTTACAACAACACACACAATTACCAGTGGTTGCAGAGGTTGGTCGAACGCCTCACAGAAATGACAGAGGAACGCTTTGACAGACGCGCACGAATTGAACAAATGACGAAATAGCAGCGACGCCTGGGTTTCTTTCACCTGTGGAAACGATTGCCGTGTTCATTTTTCATGATTTTTCGTTTTCAGATTCAGAAATCATTCATCAGATCAACAACTTTTGCTTGAAGTGAAATATCAACAAACATGTCTACAGTCTGCTCTCACCTGAGCGCTTGAAGACGCGCACGACTCACTGATGTGCGGCAGCAGACAACGCAGCAAATGGTACTCACCCTCGCGACCCGCTTGGGATATCAGTTGGACAATGTGCTGAAATGCTCGTTTTTGGCTGATGAACATAATTGCCATGCATCAGATCATAAGTCAAGCGGGAATAAAGCGCAAGATCATAAAAACATGAACGTATGAATGCGTAGTGCAGCTGAAATGCAACCTGACGTGACTCACATTTAAGGCCGACTCTTGATTCTTAGTTGATGAACGACGAACGAAACTGGCAACGGATGTCTCGATTTGCGACAATAAGATCGTTAGCGGGTCGACGCTCATGTCTCAATGGAGCAAAACAGCCACGAGCACATTACAGTCACGTCGCGTGGCTAATGGAGATTGGGTGTTGTTGATGTTGCTTTTGGGTTAATCGATGGATTTGACAAGTATTTGGGACGGTTTTTTGACCGCAGCGGTATGATTGTGATTATTGTGGTCAGCGGTTGTTTTACGAGTTGATTACCAGCTTTTTGGTGCTAGTTCATTCAATAATATTCAATGTACTTCGAATTTTTTCGGTGATTAGTTTACCACGTTTTTTTATTATTTCAATACTACTTTGTCCGCGTAAATCAAGCTTTCAGTCCGATCAAGTTCCAATAAAAGCGCCACACTTCGCTGACAACTACATGTCGATTTGGTTGATAGGCTGAAAAATGAAGGGACAAACTGGTTCAGCTGAATCACGTGGTGAAAGAAAAGCATGCACACATACATAGAACACCAATACCCAACACCTGGTAGTGGGTATTGGGTACCAGTGTAGTTCCTGGTCCGGCGCGGCGGTTAGTGTACCTACCCATTTTTTTCGTGCGGCGGTTAGTGTACCTCCCCGGCGGAGGGAGAAGGGGGGAAGACCCAAATTCAGGAAAAAGTCACTTTTTGAGGTGAAAATTTGACCGATTTTTGGCCCTTTTTGGAAAAAATTCTCCAAGAGAGGGTATTTTGGCGACTTTTGACAACATCGACCTAAAAATCACCCATTTTAGGCCTAAAAATGCCTATTTTGGGCACAAATTGAGGCGGTTAGTGTACCTGGCGCGGCCCGGCGGTTAGTGTACTAGTGTACGTGCAGTAAAAACCTAAACAGAAGTTTTCACACGAAATAAACACCAAAATGTCACATTCTGCGTCATCGGAAACACTCGGTTCGAAGAAAATTTTCTCTCAAAATTCTTCTCTCAGCAAAACTGATGTTTTGAACCGTAAGTGTCGGGTGTCGGCTGTCGGGTGTCGGGCCCCAAAAACCCCTACACCCGACATCTGGGGGTACCCGACACCTACACTTTTTTGGCACCCGACACCCGAAATCTCTCTAACCCTACCTAGGGGGGGGGGACCCCCCACCCCCCCCCCAGCTACACCATTGTTCTGAAGTGACTTATTTTACTGAAAAAGTAGGGGTTTTTTTGTCAAAAATACTAAAATTTCTGACGGATTCAGCAAGTAAGTGATCAGTATTGTCCAGTGGTGTGGCTACCCAGGCGTGCAATCAACCTACTATACCACTAGAAACGCCTGCAATCAACCTACCTACTGTACCGGCCGAGCTTGGGGGGGGGGAACAAAATTTTTTATGTCTAAATTTAGATGAAAATGTACTCTAAAACCCTCATTTCGCGCGCAGCGCGCGATTTTTCGATTAAGGAGTGAAAATAATCGATTTTATACCATTTTGAGCCAAAAATAGCAACCTACTGTTCCAGCCGGGGGTTGGCGACCTACCTACCGTACCAGGATGGCGCGCAGTGTAGTTCCTGGTCCGGCGCGGCGGTTAGTGTACCTACCCCTTTTTTCCGTGCGGCGGTTAGTGTACCTCCCTGGGGGGGGGGGGAAGGGGGGGGAAGACCCAAATTCAGGAAAAAGTCACTTTTTGAGGTAGAAAATTTGACCTATTTTTTGCCCTTTTTGGAAAAAATTCTCCATAAAAAGGGTATTTTGGCGACTTTTGACAACATTGACCTAAAAATCACCCATTTTAGGGCTAAAAATGCCCATTTTAGGCCTAAAATTGCCTATTTTGGGCAAAAATTGAGGCGGTTAGTGTACCTGGCGCGGCGGTTAGTGTACTAGTGTACCTTGGTCGCGGCGGTTAGTGTACCTTAGGGGGGGGGACCCCCCCCTCCCCCCCCCAGGAACTACACTGATGGCGCGTCATCTACCTTAACCTTACCTTCCTACTGTACCTAGGGGGAACCAGTGTAGTGGCAGGCAGATGGTTGCAAGGTACCCTTGGGGGGGATGGATCCAGATGGTTGCAAGGTACCCCCCTACCCAGCCTCCGGGAGGTTGCAAGGTACCCCTGAGGTCCGAAAAAAGGGTGTTTTTTGCATGCATTATACTGCAAATTTGGCCGAAAAATTGGTACTTTTTTGCATTTTGGCCGAAAATTTGCCTAAAATACCTATTATATGGAGGTTTGCGCGCGGAGCGCGCGATTTTTGGGGTTTTGAGGTCGAAAAACACCCATTTTTGCCTATAAAAACCATAAATTGATGGTTGCAAGATACCCTCCGGGGTGGTTGCAAGGTACCTACCCTTCCCCCCCCATCCCCCCCAAGGGGTGGTTGCAAGGTACCTACTCCTTAGGGGGGGAATCCCCCCCCCATCCCCCCCCAGCCACACCATTGGGGGGACCCCCAGCCACACCATTGGTATTGTCTATCTGGCGACTTTTTCATGGAAAACAATGAATTTTCAACCAAAAAAATAGATTCAAAAATCGCAAAAATTATGACAAAAATTGGGTTAAAATCTGAGCCAAAAATTCGGGCCGGGCCGGAGATTTGGGGGTTCGGGCCGGGCCGGGCCGTGATTTGGGGGTACGGGTCGGGCCGGAGATTTGGGGGTGGGTTGGGGTATACTTGCGGGCCGGAAAAAAAACCGTTTTTTTTTCCGGAAAAAAAACCGAAAAAAAACCGTTTTTTTTCCGAGGCCCGGAAAAATACGTTTTTATTTTTCCGGAAATTTTTCCAAGTGGCAACTTTTGGAAAAAAAACGGTTTTTTTTCCAAAAATTTCCGAAATATTTTCAAAGGTTGCGAAAGAATGTTGTCAAAACCAATGTAAATCGGTGCTATACAGTTCAAAAAAAGCACTTTTTAATCTCCAAGTGCATTTTTAGCCTGTTTCAGGCCATTTCCCGACAAAATTTTCTCCAAAATAGACGTTTTTGGACCATGGGTATCCTTAAGTACTGGAAAAATATTTGGAAAAAAAACGGTTTTTTTTCCGGAAAAAAAACGGTTTTTTTTCCAAAAATATATTTTGCGGAAAAATACGCAAGTATAGGTTGGGGCTAATGCTAATACGGTAGGCGGGCTTAGGCTTAGGCTTAAACTTAGGCTTTGGATTAGGCGGTTTTTTTCCATCCGCCAAACGAGCGACTAATTATACGGAAATCCACCCGACCGAGCACGCGTCCACGAAAGATACAGCCGTTTTTCGTCGTGGCTGTGTGTTTTATTTGATTCAGGCTGGTGCCTAAGCCTAAGCCTAAGCGTAACCGCAAGCCTAAGCCTAAGCTTGAAATAGAAGCCTAAACCTTAAGTATGGGACTATGCTTAAGCACACACAAAACGGGTGGATTTCCGTAAAATTAGTCAATCTTATCCGCCAACAATAAAACACTAAAAATTCTCTTTCTATTCACAGTGGAGGAGTCAGTCGTTTCGATTCGGTTGATACGTGCACGTCATCGCTGGTTGTCGCTCACACCGGCGAAAACAGTATACCGCGTGCATGATCAGGTGATGAGATACAGACAAGCCACCCACGCTTTGCACTTTTAGACCATACCGTATCGCCCTGAATTTTATTCATCTAAAAGTGAATCATGCTACACAAGTTTGCAACCCTTTCAAGGCAAACAATCGTGCTTTGCCATCTTAGACCAGCAATATATAATTCATCAAAGTCGTGTCCTACGCCGACGACATCACTGTGCCAGCCAGCGGCACCGACCTCGAAACTGTGTCCGCCCCACTCAACGACTACATCCAACATCTTTGCAACTTCTTCGCCGGATGCGGCCTCTCAGTCTCCGAAACCAAATCCACGTCCACAGTATTGACGTCAGGCCGCAGGCCCGCAACCCGCGGTCAAATCCTTCACCCCACCCATATACATCAACGGCACACGGCTTCCCACCGACTCCTACCCGAAAATCCTGGGTGTCGTATTCGATCCAGGCATCAGATTCGAACGCCATTGCGAGTCAATACGGTCGCGGGTGCAATCGCGCAACTCGATCCTAAAGGCGCTGGCAGGCACGAGCTGGGGGCAGAGCAAGGAGACCCTCAACGTCGCAACTTCAACGCTATCAGCAAGTCTATAATAAAGTACGCTGCGCCGGTATGGAAGCCAACCGCGAACAAGAAGGGCATAGACCGCATCCAGCGAGCCCAAAATGCCGCGTTGAGGGTCATTTCCGGCTGTCATCTGATGTCAAATACGGACCACCTACACCAAGAATGCAAGCAGCTGACTGTCGACCGCCATCTAGACATGGTCAGCGCGCAATTCCTGGCGGCAGCGCAACTTCGAGAACATCCCTGCCACGAAACGACATCCGACCCACACCCGAAAGCCAAACGTCGACCCACTCTTCAGTCCAAATTCGCGGAAGTTGTACACCGTAATGACGAAGAAGAAGTACGACTACGGCAAAACGCTGAAAGCGATCCACACCAACTTCGTCTCACAAGACAAGGCGGCACCCAGCGTCAATCGGGTCCTGGGCACCAAACCACCCGACATCAACCCAGAGGAAGAGTCGCTGGATCGGCGTACAAGATGCACCCTGGCGCAATTACGCAGTGGTCACTGCCGCATGCTGAACTCATATCGCAATCGCATCGACCCAAACATACAAAACGTGTGCCCTCGATCCTGCACCGAGCCTGACACGGTCGAACATCTGTTTCGTTGCAAAAGCCGACCCGTATCCACGAGCCCAATCGATCTGTGGCGTAACCCGATCAAATGCGCAGAAGATCTGTCGGACATCTTCAGTCAACAATGAGACCACGACAACCGAACGATGGCAAACAACCAACCAACCAGCAGTATAGGGCGTGGACCGGCATAGCAAATCCTTCCAGAACCTTGTGTGATGTTAAGGCGTAAGCTTATTGTGGAAATTTTCTGGCTGGCTGACGTTTCAAATAATATATAAGGGGTAGTGTTTTGGGTATTTCATCATTGTGGCTAATTGGTTATCACACTGCCAGTCGGGGGCCACGCAAATATGGTGTTTTACGGATTGCGTGTTGATTAAAGGGGCGGACTCATTGCTAAAAGTGCTCTTTTTATGATTTCAGCTTGTAGCTGGGATATGTGCGATCAGAATGACATCAAGATTAAATTTTCGTTCAGGTGAAACATCACCAGGCTGGATTTAGTGGTTTTTGCCTAAACCGTGTGTGTTAAAAACGGGGGTTCTGGCGTGGTGACGTGTGATTGGTTATTGATGATGTTTTGATTGTTTTGGAGTGGCCGTCCAGCCGTTACAAAACGCTGAAAATTTCAGCTCGATCCACCCTGTAGAAAGGTGCTTTTCAGCCACCCGAAAATTTGTGTGTTCGGCGGCGACATAGGGTGATATTTTCGAAACGGTGTAAAGGTGAGTTGGGTGTAAGGGTCGGTGTATAAGCTCAATCGAAAGCTCGGTCGGTGTCAGCTCGGTGTAAACATGAAACATTGCCTGCTATTAACGTGGAATGTTTCATGTTTACACCGAGCTGACACCGACCGAGCTTTCGACCGAGCTTACACCGACCCTTAAAACCAACTGAGCTTTACACCGTTTCGAAAATGCCACCCATAAAGTGGGACAGATGACAACTGCGCTAAGGATCCGTACTGGCACTGCCTGTGTAAAAAAGATCAGGGGTAACTAGACACTTGTTGACTGTAAACAACTGTACAAAACACGGGGTGGCGTTTTGTACGCTTGTTGACTGTGTGACAAAAATAAATTAAGCACAGCTAATGCATGCGTCAACAAGTGTACATTACAGCACGACTGTATTGAAAAAAAAACCCCCCCCCTACGCTTGTTGACTCTATGACATTTATGACAATAATGTTTTGTGCAATCAACAAGTGTACAAAACAGCACGACCGTGTTGTACACTTGTTGACTGTATGACAAAAATAATATTTATGACAAAAATGTTTTTGATATGTCGTCGTTGTCATTATTTTGTTTTTGTGCACATTGTCAGCCAAAACAGCCAAGTATATGTAGGCAAATATTGTTTTTGTGATTCCCGATCAGTAAAGAGCGGGAAAATCCAATTTCAAAAGCGCATCGATGTGCCCCCGATGTTTTGGGTTGTTCGTTCCGCCAAGTTATATGTTTGCGCAGTTTGGCTCGGCTGTTATAATTCACCCAATTGCTGAATGCTGCGTTATTTGTCATAAATGTCATTTTTGTCATACAGTCAACAAGTGTACAATACAGTCGTGCTGTTTTGTACACTTGTTGATTGCACGAAACATTATTGTCATAAATGTCATACAGTCAACAAGCGTACAAAACAGTCGTGCTGTTATACATTTGTTGACGCGTGTGACATTTATGACAAATATGACATTTATTATCATACATTCAACAAGTGTCCACACACGAGATCAGGCAAACAACACGCGAATTTCTCTTTCTTTCATTTTCAAGGGGGGTAGTCGTCGGAAGTCGAGCCATTGGGGGCAGTCACAGGCAGGCAGCAGAGGCCGCAATCGGGCCGGGTTTGGCCCGGCCCGGCCCGACCCGTACCCCCAAATCTCCGGCCCGGCCCGGCCCGACCCCCCTCCCCCCCCGCCCGCCCGATTTTTGGCTCAGATTTTAACCCAATTTTTGTCATAGTTTTTCGATTTTTTTGAACCTATTTTTTTGGTTAAAAACAGTTCAGGGGGGGTCCCCTAGGTACAGTAGGTAGGTAGGTCGCTCTCCGTAGGTACCCGCCCGGCGCTAGGCTAGTAAGTAAGTTCGATTTTTGGCTCAAAATGGTATATAAAATCGGTCTTTTCACTCAAATAGGCGTAATCGCCGCGCTCGCGCGAATTAGCGTTTTAGACACTTTTCTTCAAAATTTCAATTTCCCCCTTAGCCCGCCGTAGTAGGTAGGTTCCGCCCACATTTTGGGTGGTACCGTAGGGTGCCGCCCCGCCTGGGTAGCTACCAGTGCTGTGGCTACTAGTGCGGGGCGGGTAGGGTACATAGGTGGAAAAAATCGGGGCGGGTAGGGGGGTAGTGTACCTGGGATTTTGGGGGGGGGAAATCCGGTTTGGGGGGGGGGGGGGGGGGGGGAAGATTTTTCGGGGCGGGTAGGGACAACACAAGTTTTTTCGCGTGCCTGTTTTTATGTACTAAAAAGTACATATATCGCGCGCAGCGCGAAATTTTTTGCTCTTTTTAGGGTTTTCGGTCGAAATTTGGGCATTTTTGACCGAAAAATGGGCATTTTGGGGGTAAAAATCGGGGCGGGTAGGGTACCAGGGGCGGGGCGGGTAGGGGGGTAGGGTACAAGAGCGGGGCGGGTAGGGGGGTAGCGTACCAGGCCGGGGCGGAGGACCATGGACCCCCCCCCCCCAGCCACAGCACTGGTAGCTACACCACTGGTGAAAATACATTGTTTTCCATGAAATGGTCGTCAGATAGAGACAATACTGATCACTTGCTTGCCGAATCCGTCAGAAATTTTAGTATTTTTGACAAAAAAATCCCTACTTTTTCAGTAAAATAAGTCACTTCAGAAGCTTCGGGCCGGGTGCCCGGCCCCCCCCCCCCTCCTCCAACTCCGCCCGCCCGCCCCCCGCCAGCCCAACGCCCCCCCCCCCCCCCCCCCCCCCCCTCTCCGCCCTGCCACCCCGCTCGGCCTGCCCCCCCCCTACCCCCATCTCCTGCCCGGCCCGGCCCGACCCCCCAACGCTCCGGCCCGGCCCGGCCCGAATTTTTGGCTCAGATTTTAACCCAATTGTTGTCATAGTTTTTGCGATTTTTTTGAACCTATTTTTTTGGTTGAAAACAACGGTGTTGCTGGGGGGTGGGGGCTGGGGGCCCCCCCTAGGTACAGTAGAGACCGTATTGTCGGAAATAGAACCCCCCCATTAATTGACCCCCCCATTAATTGAACCCCCCCTAAATGGCTCGAAATCAGAGGTGGGAATCGGGCCGGGTTACCTCGGCCCGGCCCGGCCCGACGAGGTCCGGGGGTCGGCCCGGCCCGGCCCGGCCCGACAGTTCGGGCCGGGAAGTCCGGCCCGGCCCGGCCCGGCCCGATTTTTTCGGCCCGACTTTTTCTGGTGATATTTTGAAGCAATTTTTTGGTGCAAAAATTACTGTTTTTTTTTGGTTTAGAAATACCTGATAATCATGGAAGTCGGTACTAATTTGCAGAATCGCGAGAAATTTTGGCAAATTTAGCCTAAAAAATCACGATTTTTTATTGAAATTCGATGATGTCGGGCCTTTTCGGGCCGGCCACCCCGGCCCGGCCCGGCCCGACATTCCGAAAAGTCGGCCCGGCCCGGCCCGACCGTTCGGGCCGGAAACCTCGGCCCGGCCCGATTCCCACCTCTGCTCGAAATCAAAAATAGAACCCCCCCATTAATTGACCCCCCATTAATAGAGCCCCACCCCAACCTTCACCGTACCACAGATTAGTGGTATGGTAGGGCAGTGTTGTTGTGTCAAACGTTGTTTAAGCTTGCGTACACAACAGAATACACCTTTTTAAGCACAACTGCCGCTGTTGAAGTTAGAAAATACCGAAAACAAGCCATTTTTATGGGCATTATTAACAATGATTTTTTTCGTCGGGGGGCCAAATGAAAAATATAACCCCCCCAATAATTGACCCCCCCATAAATTGAACCCCCCCACAATGACCCCAGTGAAAAATTAGACCCCCCGGGTTCAGTGTAGTGGCAGGCCCAATGGTGTGGCTGGGGGGGGCGGGGGGGGGGGGGGTCCCCCCCCCAAGGTACAGTAGGTAGGTTGCCGCCCCTCGCCTGGTACAGTAGGTAGGTTGCCGCCCCTCCCCTGGTACAGTAGGTAGGTTGCCGCCCCACCTAACTTTTCACCCAAAACATACATTTTTGGCTTAAAATTGCATAAAATTAGCATATTTGTATGCAAATAGGCGAAAAATCGCGCGCTGCGCGCGAAATTAGTGTTTTAGGCCACATTTTCTTCAGTATTTAGACATAAAAAATTTCGGTTTCCAGATGACTCCCCCCCCCCACGTGGTACGACCCCCCCTAGCTCGGCTGGTACAGTAGGTAGGTTGCCGCCCCGCATTTTGGGTGGTACAGTAGGTTGCCGCCCCGCCTGGGTAGCTACACCACTGGGCAGGCCCATGTGTGGGAGGTAAGTATGATGCGGGGTTGGGACCGGAAGCGTGAGAGGTATGATTTTGGTCACCCAAAAAGGCGAAAAAACACCGTTTTTGTGATACAATTTTGGCCAAAAATTGAGGTAAAAACTACTTTTTCAAAATTTTCGCCGAAAATCGCCTAAAAATAGGTATTATGGGTGGGTTTGCGCGCGGAGCGCGCGATTTTTGCGAAAATAAGGTCGAAAAACACCGATTTTTGCCTTAAAAAGGTATAAAATTGCTTGTGAGAGGTATGATTTGGAGTTGTGAGAGGTAAGTTAAGTACTCAACCCCCCCCAACCCCCCCCTCGGGTTTTGTGGTAGGTAAGTACTGAGAGGGGGTAACCAGCGCCGCGGGGGGGGGGGTGGGGGGGTCCCCCCCAATGGTACCTACCCGCCCCGGCCTGGTACGCTACCCCCCTACCCGCCCCGCTCTTGTACCCTACCCCCCT
Organism: Rhynchonema sp. JSB1_4; assembly: GCA_030248065.1. Lineage (NCBI taxonomy): Eukaryota > Metazoa > Nematoda > Chromadorea > Monhysterida > Xyalidae > Rhynchonema > Rhynchonema sp. JSB1_4. Next base: position 61,377 of record JASAMV010004291.1, read on the forward strand.
ACCCGCCCCGCCCTGGTACCCTACCCGCCCCGATTTTTACCCCCAAAATGCCCATTTTTCGGTCAAAAATGCTCAAATTTCACGAAAAACCCTAAAAAAATGCAAAAAATCTCGCGCTGCGCGCGATATATGCACTTTTTAGTACATAAAAACAGGCACCCGAAAAAACTTGTGTTGTACCCTACCCGCCCCGCAAAAGTAGCCACAGCACTGGGGGTAACCCCCCCCCCCAACCCCCCCCCCAGCCACTACTCTGCCCGGGTTCTATTTTCCGACAATACGGTAGGTAGGTTGACGCTCCATCTTGGTACATAACAGTAGGTAGGTCGCCGCCCGGCGGCTGGTACAGTAAGTTGTTGCGATCTTTGGCTCAAAATGGCATAAAATCGGCATTTTTCATTCAAAATACGCGCTACGCCCGAAATGAGCGTTGTAGAGCACATTTTCATCAATATTTAGACCTAAAAATGTTTATCCGCCCCCACCCCCTAGCTCGGCCGGTACAGTAGGAGGCAGTGGTGTAGTACTTGGTCAGGGTGTTGACGATAGATAGATTGGGACCCGAAATGTGTTGACGATAGATAGATGACCCAAGTCCGAAGTCTGGGGGGGTCGACCCAAACTTGTTGACGATAGATAGATGGTGGGGGGGTCTCCAAAAATCAAGGTATAGTATAGTGCATTAAGCAGGTAATAATGTGTAAATATTAATGAAAATGTGTATAGATGTACTATATCCGCGCGTAGCGCGCGATTTTTGCCTATTTGTGGTGAAAAATACCGATTTTGAGCCATTTTGAGGCAAAAATGTCAATTTTGGGTTCGAAATGTGTTGACGATAGATAGATTGTTCCCAAAATTTGTTGACGATAGATAGATTTGCCCATAAGTGTTGACGATAGATAGATGAAATCAGTGGTGTCGTTGGGAAATCAAAAAGTCAGGATACCGGATACCCAAAATCCAAAATTTTCGGATACCGGATACCCAAAATGAAAAATCTCGGATACCAGGGGGGGTTGCTCCCTAAAATAAAAAATCTCGGATACCCAGGGGGGTTGTTCAAAAAAGGTCAATTTTTTTAGAGGAAAATCGAGCAAAATCGGTGTTGAAAACGCAAAAAATGGTCATTTTGGGGGTTATGCTTGCGCCAGCAAGCGATTTTGAGCATTTTGGAGGTAAAAATGGGCAATTTTTACAGTTTTCGGAAAAATTTTAGGGTAGGATACCCCTGGACAAAAAGTCAGGATACCGGATACCCCTGGGTGAAAAAATCAAGATACCGGATACCGGATACTAGGGGGGGTAACCCCCCCCCCCTCCCCCCCAACGACACCACTGGATGAAATCAAAAAGTGTTGACGATAGATAGATGAATTTGGGGGGGACCCCCCACCCCCCCAAGTACTACCCTGGTAGGAGGTAGGTTGCCTTTGCCACCCCACATTTTTGGTGGTACAGTAGGTTGCCGCCCCGCCTGGGTAGCAACACCACTCACCACTGGACCAGTGCTGTGGCCGGGCGGGGGCGGGGGGGGGGGTCCCCCAATGGTACCCTACCCGCCCCGGCCTGGTACGCTACCCCCCTACCCGCCCCGCTCTGGTACCCTACCCCCTACCCGCCCCGCCCTGGTACCCTACCCGCCCCGATTTTTACCCCCAAAATGCCCAAATTTCGACCCAAAAACCCTAAAAAGTGCAAAAAATCTCGCGCTGCGCGCGATATATGCACTTTTTAGTACATAAAAACAGGCACCCGAAAAAAACTTGTGTTGTACCCTACCCGCCCCGAAAAATCTTCCCCCCCCCCCCCCCCCAAACCGGATTTCCCCCCCCCCCAAAAATCCCAGGTACACTACCCCCCCCCTACCCGCCCCGATTCCCCCCCCCCCTCGCGCGCAGCGCGAGATTTTTTGCACTTTTTAGGGTTTTTGGAGAATTTTCAAATACTTTGCCTGATCCAACAAGCGCATACTGGCGGATGAAAAAAACGTTTTTTTTCACAGAAGAAACCGAAAAAAACGGGTCTATCTCGGACATGAAAAAAACCGAAAAAAACCTCAACCTCCGAGAATCACCGGTCTTTTTTCACGAAATTTTCCAATTCTTGAAAGAAATTGGGAAATTTATGTTGAGAACAACTTTGTCCAAGCGCGGGCGATGTCAATGTAGCTTGTTTCAACTATTTTAGTCACAATAAGCATCAAAAACACCCATAGGCACCACTGTAGCGTAGCGTCCGTGCTAACATTACTATGTGTCAAGAATACCTTATTAGGGCTTCCGCTATCCTGCGGTTTTTTATCGGTTTTTTTTCGGGTTTTTTTCACGAAATATAAAAAACCGATTTTTCCGTATTTCCAGTATAAACAAGCGCACTGCGCACAAACGTGCATTCTATCTAAATGGCAGTCACCACGCCACCGCCAGTTGTGGTTGTACCACTTGGATGCATGCGCTTTGCGGATCAGGCAACCAGAAAGAGAGCAACAACAACAAAATATAAGAAGAGTAAACAGGGGACCTCGTCAATTCACTCACCGTATTCATGTTCTCAGACTGAGCTCCAAACATAATATTTTTTCGTTTTTAATGCACTTGCAGCTAGGCATGGGCACAACACCCAATACCCAATAACCACCCTATACCTGGTATTGGGTTTGGTATTGGGTACCCAATACTGACCCATTCCCCCCAAAATTCTGGGTACATCACCCCGGTATCTCCCCCTCTTTTTGGCCGCAAGGTACAGTATCTCCCCTCAGAAGTAGCCACAGCACTGCTTCGGACGGAGGAGGGGGACCCGGTTTTTTCAGTTGGTATATTTTTCCGGAAAGACTACAACTATAGATCACATCACAATATTTTGAAGATCATGTCCATCCCACTCCCACTTCGCTGTCTCCTATTTCAGATGCTACCACAATCCATTAACAAGCAAACTTGAAAGTTCAACCCGAAAAAAGAACGAGACATAACGAAGATCAATCTGGATCTGATGTGAATATGGCCAAGAAGCAGTACGATTTGTTGTTCAAGTTATTGTTGATCGGCGATTCAGGCGTTGGGAAAACGTGCATTCTCTACAGATTTAGTGACGATCAGTTCAATCACAGCTTTATTTCCACAATTGGTCAGTTAGACTTGCGATTATTATCGTTTAGCTGCCGGCTGACCAAGGGCGCATATTGGTTGATGTTTATGTTGTTGGTTGGGGATGATGGGTAGTTTTTCGGGGTCGCCTTCGGCAGTAGTGCCTCATTTCAAGAAGTTGGTGTTGTCTTTGTTGGGTTCGGTGTGTGTAGGATGGTTCTTAAGCCCCCGTTCTTCAACGGACAACTTCCCCTAGTTTTTGCGTGCCCGGGGGGGGGGCCGGGGGGAAGAGAGGGGTGGACCGGAAGCGTAAGAGAATTATGCCCAAAAAGGCGAAAAAAACACCGTTTTTGTGATACAATTTGATAAAAATGAGGAAAATAGTACTTTTTAAATTCAAACAAAAAGTAGATGGAGTTAAAAAAAATTTAAGAAATGGAGTAATTGAGGAGTGCAAACCCCCCCCTCTAGCAGAACCCCCACCCCCACTCCTCCCAACCAACTGGAAAATCTGAAAAAAATGTCGGCTTAGAGTGCACGTCGCTGTAACGAAAACATAGGCGAAACATAGGCGATATTCAAATCTAGATGTTTGCAAAACTTCGGCCAAGTGTAGCTTGCGTTGGTTTGCTCTCAATGACGCATGCACGTAAATTAGTGATAGAAGCACAGTTGCAAGACCGGGTGGGACAGTTACGGAAATAAAAGTAGTTACAGCACTTGGTTATAACAAAACTACGCCAATAAACGCTACATAAAGCGCCAAGGAGAAAGAGATCACGGACATCAGGACAGATCACAGGACATGTTAACAGAACTGAAAATTATGCATTAATCCTCGTCTACGTCAAACGGCAATGCCGGGCTCAGAGGGCATATTGGCATCAGTCCATGTTGTCAACAGTCCAGAACAGATGGTGTGTTGATAGCTAGTTTATTGCGTCGGCACAAACTGAATAATACATAGATAATAACGTTGTGGAAGAAGCATAATTACAAGACCGGGTGTGGAGTTTCGTCCAAGATGGTGTGTTGATGATTGTCCGCCACTTCCGTGTACCACCATTTAGTGACGTGGCTGGCGTCCCCAGGCTGACGTGAATGCGTATCGAACGAGACATCGCCATATACATCCCGTTGACCGCATCCGGACGCGGTGTCGATTGAGCCCGCGTTGTAGCTTGCGTTGCGCTACGTGGTGACTTTTGTGTGCTGTTGCCGAATCAAAATTGGCGATTTTTTACCTGAGTATAGCAGTAAACGTTTGGTCCCACTCTCACGCAGTGATGCAGTTGGTCCGGGTGGCAAACATAGATAGCTGAAAGGGTCCAGCTCAGTAGACATTTGGGGGTATTTGGTCCACAGGTAAAAATTATAAAGGTATAAGAAATAGGAAAGAATTATGCTAAAATAGGTCTTAAACTGCGTAATTTTTTGCACATTAGATAAATAATGATGACAACGTTGGCACAAAAATCAACACCTTTTGGTTGATGTCCGGACAGTAGACATAGAATCTGGGTTTGGGGGATATAGTTTTTTTCGGTACTAGGGTTAGAGAGATGTCGGGTGTCGGGTGCCAAAAAGTGTAGGTGTCGGGTGTCGGGTACCCTCAGATGTCGGGTGTCGGGTTTTTTCGGACCCGACACCCGGCACTTACGGTTCAAAACATCAGTATTGCTGAGAGAAGAATTTTGAGAGAAAATTTTCTTCGAACCAAATGTTTCCGAAGACGCAGAATGTGACATTTTGGTATTTATTTCGTGTGAAAATACTTGAATTCAGTAACTTGAGCCAAAAAATTGCACTCATGATGCAAATGAGCAAAAATTTGCCCGTTTTTGTTCCAAAAACAGGTGTCGGGTTTTTTTTTCAAAAACTAGATGTCAGGTGTCGGTTTTTTGCAACTGTCGGGTGTCGGCTTTTTTCTGAGATGTCGAGTGTCGGGTACCCCCCCCCCCCCCGACCTCTAACCCTATTCGGTACACAGACGTAGACAGCTGACCCAGGTTCGGGGGGGGTAGGGTAGTACCCCATTCCCCATACTCCCAAATACATCACTGCTCTCACGCTATAAAATTGTTTTTGAGATGCTTCACGACAGTGAATTTTTGTTAAATGTAAGCACTTTAACAGTTTTGAAATAACATTTTGTATGTATTTGCTTTTTCAGGCATCGATTTCAAAATAAAAACGATCGAGCTTGGTGGAAAGAAAATCAAACTTCAGATATGGTCAGTTATTCGTTTGCCACTGTTTTGTGCCTATTGTTTGAAAGTTTTGATTCTTCCAGTTTTTTCACTAATTTTCCCCATCTCTATATCTGAGCATAGTCCTGTAAGGCTTAGGTTTGTAGTCAGGCTGGGGTTGAATAAAAAAATCTTAGTTTACGTTCGTCTCGTTTCGCATCGCAAATCTGACGCGTGCTCTTCGGTGGTTGAATCATGACGTATACTTTGCGAACTGTAATTTGAGCCTTTATGATTCAGGGACACAGCAGGCCAGGAGCGCTTCCATACGATCACGACGTCGTACTACCGCGGCGCAATGGGCATCATGCTCGTCTACGACATCACAAACAGCAAGAGCTTCGATAACATTGCGAAATGGTTGCGAAATATTGACGAGGTCAGGCTCTTGACAGACGAGACACGTGTTTTCGTTGTTTGAATATTGATTGTTTGTTTCGTAATGGTGATGTGGTTGGCCCGAGCGAGAAAGCTAGCAGGCCGGAGGGGCCCTGCACAAGAATGCCAGCCGGCGGCGCCCCCGATTTTGGGTGTATTGGTCCAAAAACGGGCATGAAATTTAGTGCAAATTCCACCATGCTATTTTTGATCAATTAATTATTTATATATAATATAAGTATTGTATTACATATATACCATTATTATTTATTAATTACTATACTCTGAGAAACTCTGAGCTTTTTTAGCTATTCTAGGTCACAAAACGGCTATTCTGGTACCAAAGTCAATTATTCAAATTCATGACCAGAGGAAGGAAGCCATTTTAAAGGGGGGGGGGGCGTGAGATCGGGAGCAATAAAAACACCTAGTTTTATTGCTTGCCAACCCCCTCCCAAACTACATAACATGTTTCAGCACGCCAGCGAGGACGTGGAGAAAATGCTGCTCGGCAACAAATGTGATATGACCGATAAACGAGCTGTGAGCAAAGAGAGGGGCGATCAGGTTTGACGCCCGCAATTTGATTGTGTCAACCTTTTTGGGCAAGCACAGCACATTTACTCGATGAAAAGTTGTAACGTTTCACGCTTGATCGTGCAGCATTTGCGTTTTGACACGTATAAATTAAAGCGACGCCTTCGCCACCGTGGACAAGGCGCGACACGTGGTCAAGACAATTAATGTTTCGCATTCACGTCAGACGTGGATTGTTGTGGTTGTTGTCTTCTTTTGGCTGCGCACAAAACTCATTTTTATTCTTCCACGCTGCGTTTTTCACGTGACCAAACTTATTTGGCATTTTTATTTTATTTTTTTTAATAATCCTGGCTTTTATTATTTCGTTAAAGTGCTCATTTGTTTTTATTTTTTCAGATAGCGAGCGAACACGGAATCAATTTTCTCGAGACATCCGCGAAGGCTAACATCAACATCGATAAGGCTTTCTATGAACTCGCCGGCGCCATATTACGAAAGGCACTGTTTATTTTTCTGTATCTTGTTGCCAGCTTTAATTATTCTATTTGAAAACAGTATTTTTATTCCTATTTTTTTCTTACTCAGATGCCAAGCAAGGTGGAGGAGGATCGGAATGTGCTCGTCCGACCGACCGATAACCGACAGCCGACCCGCACAGCGTGCTGCTCAACATAACAAAATGTGTAAATATAAAATAATATGAAATCCCCATAAACGCCGGAGTGGCACTGTTGCGAACCCGGATGTGGTCCATGTGCGTATTTCTTCTCTTATTTTATTGTATTATTATTGTTATTGATCGGCTTGTTTCGTTGTCGGCTTGTAGTTGCATGACACTAATTTATGATGTCACATGTTTTGATGCCTAAGTATACTCTGACAATACTTTTGGGAGAAACTTTTCAAACGCGTTGCCTGATCCGTAAAGCACACGCAACTGGGGCAGCCAGCTGAGTTTCGTAGCATTTCGCAAATCACTACGTTAGACTTGTGTGTTGAGCGGCTGGCAGTCACGTGACCGCTGCAGCTAATACACGCATAATGAGCTTTGCGGATCAGGCAACGCATTGAAATTTCTCCAAAGTATTGTCGGAGTATACTCCAATTATTGCTATATTTTCTAGTTTTTGCCGCATTTCTCTTTCGTTTCCTTGCGAAGTTCCACAAAACGGTCGAAATCTACAAATGGGGTATTGTGAATTTTGCATGTTGCCAATAATGAGGAACACTCAATTTGTGCAGCTTTGTATTCGCAAGTCTTTTTGTTTCTCTTTTTATTGTTACCCATTTCTGGCCGGTGCTCTGCAGTGCTCGCGTTCAGATCAGATCACAAAAGCGGGCACTAGTAAGGTTCGCCCCAATGTGCCTTAGGGTTGGGTTTGCTTGGCCTTGTTCAATGGGCTTATGTTACGCCTAAGTGACTGCCAAAGCCTCAGACTAACTGCAGACTTAAAGATGCTGGTTAACAACCCCCCCCCCCCCCTTACCTTGGGGGGGGGAAAATATAAAAAAACAAATTACTACCGTGTTACTCGACCCTAATCTGGTGAGCCGATTGGTTGCTTCCTGATGTTTCACGGCCACGTTGAATTTTGCCCCTCGTGAAAAAACCGAAAAAATTTGAAACGCTGCTGTGACACGAATAGGCTGTTTCAAAGTTTGACACTAGAGTGAGAGAAACCTCCAACAGTGTGCCGAAAACCGCAATGCACAATAGCTGTTGAAACGTCCGCATTGTTGAATAAAAAATAAAAGGTTTCAAAAACCTGGCCATTTTTTGTTAGGATTTTCTACTCGTATAATTTTAAGCATCTGTGGTGAATGAAATAAGTTGTCAATTACAAATAAAAATCCTCTAATTATCAAGTTTTTTGTTTGTGCTCCCCAGTTTTCAAAACCCTACACAGCTCACACAATGTTTACCACAACATGCGCAAGGCAGCCATTCCACAGCGCACACACACACAAAGCTTGCCAGCAGTGAAACATTGCTGTGTTGTCGCTGTGCCGGCTGTGTGTTCTCGTTGTGTGTGAGCTGTGGAATGGCTGCCTTGCGCATGTTGTGGTAAACATTGTGTGATCTGTGTAGGGTTTTGAAAACTGGGGAGCACAAACAAAAAACTTGATAATTAGAGGATTTTTACTTGTAATTGACAACTTATTTCATTCACCACAGATGCTTAAAATTATACGAGTGGAAAATCCTAACAAAAAATGGCCAGGTTTTTGAAACCTTTATTTTTTTATTCAACAATGCGGACGTTTCAACAGCTATTGTGCATTGCGGTTTTCGGCACACTGTTGGAGGTTTCTCTCACTCTAGTGTCAAACTTTGAAACAGCCTATTCGTGTCACAGCAGCGTTTCAAATTTTTTCGGTTTTTTTCACGAGGGGCAAACTTCAACGTGGCCGTGAAACATCAGGAAGCAACCAATCGGCTCACCAGATTAGGGTCGAGTAACACGATGTCCAAACTTTGTTTATATATACTACCCCCCAAGATCAAGCGCGGTCGAAGGGTTGTTAACCAGCAGCTTTAAGCCAAAGCCCAAACCTGAGCCACCGTTGGCGACGAACTTGAATTGTACCCAAAAATGCAATGTGGTTTTCTATTGAATAATTGTTGATCGATTGATTCAAGGGTTTTGTGCTTGCGTACGAGTATTCAACACGTTTTGCTCTGCTTGATTGGTTGGTTGGAATTAGAAACTTCACAGCTTTTTGCACATGCTTTTAATTTGTGAATTTGGTCAAAACCGTGATTTCGAGACAAGTTTGCAGTTTGAAGCTTGCCGAAATCATAGTTTTGGCAACGAACATTGCTTCTAATTTATATTGCCGGCTACTGCATTGGTGTTCTTTGCACCTGATTCCAACGAATGCACTGTAATCTGTGTCCTATTCCAATATCGTGTGCTGTTATTCTACCTGTCAATACTGCGTGCGCCACGTAAAGGCAAACTACACCAACACGAGCCCGATTTCGCAGGTGGTGTGGTTACAAAACGGAAAGAAAGAGAAATCCTCATGCACCACGTTGTATATTCTACAACGTGTAACATTTCCCAAATCAGCAGCCACGTATTAATGTTTCACTAACCCAGCACCTCCGAAATCGGGCTCGTGTTGGCGTAGTGTTCCTATATAATTGTCAGAGACTGCGTAATGTTTGTTATGTGAATCACAACTGTTTTTCAAACACAAAAATACGTGGCGCAGCATTTACCATTTGTTACGGCAGCGAAGGTGCGCCAATTTTCGTTCGATGCCGCCAAGCTGATAAGATTGACACCTTAATACATGATCTATACTTGTGTGCATCTGCGCCATGAATGTGAAGCGGTTGTAATCTGGTCGGTTAATCAACATATAATCGCATACATATGCTAGGATCATGTCAATATATACGTACGTGTAAGATGATACAATAAAATTTATCAAAAAGAAATGGGGGGATTATTCACTTTTGTGTGGATGCGTTGTGCCCGCACACGCACGCGCGATTGAAATTGATATCGTGCGGTTTCTTTATTGAATATTATTATTGTGCATTATCTATTATTGTTATTATTATGCAGTGAAATCCTCGTTCATTTTAATTGAAATGTTGTTGCTGACGGCTTCTGAAAACTTTAATCACAATCACGCCAACGGCTCATACGTACATACAGTAATCGTAGCTCAGCTGAGTGCCGTTTCTTTGTTCATGTGGTTTAATTTTCCTTATTGCGGCTTTTCGTCTTAGAAGCCTTGCTCGAATTGTACAGTATGCACTAAGGTCATGCAGTTATGCTGAGAATTACGGGCAAATCTGCTGTTGGACAATGTTCTTCATGACAGCCGACCATCTCCACGGTCATAATCCGGAATACGTTTTATAGTGGTTGTTGCATTCAGCAACAGGTACATATCCGCTTCATTCTAATCTCGATGCACATTTTCAATTTTGGTCAAATCAAGCGCAGGTAATTACAGCGGTGCTACGACTACAGCGCGTTTGTCGCCCCGCGGCGACGGGATCTTGGCGCTGTAGTCGTTGCCTGTTGCCTTAGTGACCGAGCCAGATTATTAGCATCTCTCGATTGTGTGCATGTCTCTGTTTCCTCCGTGTGCATCACATACGTGTGCACATCGTCTATCTTTACGTCACTGACCAGGCGCTTGCTTTAGCTGCATCTATTGTGCTCATGTTTGATTACCAAGCCGAAACCCCTGCTGCTGCTTCTCACGAATAGATTGCAAATAGAGCTGCATTGTGTACAACCACAGATGAGATGGCTGTCTACAATTCACCTGCTGCCTTGCATTTGCGGCCAAATTACAGTCCTATCTTCCATAATTGCTTGGCAGCGCGCCGCTAAATTGTGCTCTGTTTTGGCGACAGACTGTAGTGCAGTTGGGAAATGTGGCAATTACAACTCATTATCACAATTCGTATCACATGGTTGTTCAGATGGTCAACCCTTTTTGTCCACAAAACAGCACCCATCAACTTTTCAGTTTGTGCGCGTCACACATTTGTATCGCTCTCTATCCATCCGTTCGTTTCTAATCGATTCAGTCATTTCCCGCCCCAAGCAAGACCCCAAAATCGATATATTCATTATTTTCGACAATGAAACGTCAACGCGACGAAGACGGCGATTATCAAATGAAACGTGGACGTCAGGCCGACTCGCATCGCGATGAGTTGCGAGTGCTCGTGCCCAGTCGGGTGGGTGACGCAGTTTTGATGATTATAATTAGTTTTGTACAGCACAGGTGGAAAAAAACGGTTTTTTCCTAAAAAAACGAAAAAACCTTTTCTGAGGCCAAAATAACGAACTTCCAAAGTTTCCGAAGAAAACTTGGAAAGTCGCGAGGTCAGTTTCTCAAATCGTGCAAAAATACCATTTTTATATGTTTTGATGGACTTGTCCGGCGTTTCCTCATGAAGCAGAGCAATCTTAGACCACATTTTGCAAAATGTACCCACTTGAACGGGTGACCAACTTTTGGCCTTGAAAAATATCGGAAACCACGGATTTTCCAGTAAATATACTTTTGCAGAAAAATTGCAACTACTGTATATATAATGAGTTCTCACAATGTATTGGGAGAAATCAAATCGGTCCGCTCTCCGGTCTTGCCTTACTCGTGTGGCTTTGCACTCAGCATGTTTCGAAAGCATTCTCTGAAATATTTTTACGAACTTTAAGCTGGTCGAAATTTGTAGCATGAGTAAATCTCGAAAAATCCTACAAATGTAAAAACTGGGCACTCACGAACCTAGTTTTATTTCGCCTGACAATTTTTTGAATTTCCGCACATCAGTCACCTCAAACTTGCACCACAATTTATTTGCAGTTCGCCGGCGCAATCATCGGCAAGGGCGGCGAAAACATCCGTCGTCTTCGCAGTCAGGTGCGTGTTTTTGTAATTTCTAATTTACTCTAATAATTTTTGTTGATAGTTTAACAAGTACAGGCGTTTTCGTGATATCGGAAAATAACGTGTCAGTTTTTTTGGTAATTTTCGCACCCGAAAACATTCACTAACTGCCGCAGAATTTTTCTTTATCGTTATGCGAACACATATATAACCAACAACTCTCCTCTTTCATGAGACTGGCCCATCGCCCAATACCATTCCGATTATTGCGACTCAAAGAGAGAGAGACCTATTACTAGAGTTGTGAACTATTACTGCCTTGTTTGTACCATGATGCCAACCAAGCCTGCCTCCATTCCAGTATGATGCGGCCGTCAACGTCCCCGACAGTAATACTCCCGAACGGTACGCCCTATTACGAGACCCTTCCATTCCTTCCATTATATGTATGTATTGTATACTCTGGCAATACTTTTGGGCGACACTTTTCAAGCGCGTTGCCTGATCCGTAAAGCGCACGCAACTGACGCGGCCAGCTGAGTTTTGTAGCATTTCGCAAATCACTACGTTGGACTTGTGTGTTGAATGGCTGGCAGTCACGGGACTGCTGCAGCTAATACACGCATAATGCGCTTTACGGATCAGGCAACGCTTTGAAAAGTTTCTCCCAAGAGTATTGTCACAGTATACATGCTCATCATCTCCAGGGGTCGGACGGGCAACCGGTGATTTGTACACCTGCGCTGCTAGTATGCCACAGTTTCGCTGATGGTTTTTTTAATTTGATAAAAAAATCGGTTATGTTGGGTATCTCATGTTTTTGACCGTGAGAACAAAATTGATAGTTTAAATAAAATGTCGCGAGGTTTGGTCAGTTTTCGAAATTAAATTTGCACATCACATGCATGCACTCGAAGATCGACCAAGTCATAAAAAATTATCATCTCGTGCTGCAACATTTTTCTCGAAATTTTTTTTTCATTATGCTTGCATAAATCCAGTGTGCATATCACCGTTTGACCCCGTGACGACCCCTACCGGGACACTTGCGACATGAGTGAAACATCAACAATCAATCGATACCCTCTGGTCCGGTCCGACGTTAGTCCAAACGCCAACTAAATGGCCACACTCTCGTTCGTAGTAGTCAAACAAACGTAGCCCACCATCGCCAGTCGTGCCAAGAATACACCCTAACGCCTGACCTTACCGGCCCACGGTCCCGTCACATTGGGTACAGTTACAGTAGCGGTCGTGGTCCGAGACTGGTTACCAAGATTTACCCTGCAAATTCAGGATTTTGACGATCGCCACGCCGAATATGGAGAACGCGGTGGAGTGTCTGCGTGACGTGCTGCCGCGATTGGATGACGTGAGTGACTTTGACCCCTATTGTTATTATTATAGTAAATTTCTAATGTTGTTGCCTCATGCTTTTTTACAGGCGCAGGGAAACTTCCGTTAGAAGCCGAGGCAGGCAAAGAACTCAACGCACAGTCAACAAGCCACGCAGCTGGCTCATGTGCGTTTCGAATGTTTCAGTCACACATAAGCTGTGTGTGTCAGCTGCGTGGCTTGTTGAGTGTGTGTTGAGCTTGTTGCCTGCCTCGACTTCAAACTCGAGTTTCCCTGCGTCTGTACAAATGCATGAGGCAACGAAATTAGAAACTTACTATGTGACCGGTACCCCATCAACATGACCAGTGGTGCTAGTGCCGATTCCCCAACTGAACGCATGAACCGTGGTTTCTATTCTCAGTTTTTTTGACGTCCCACTTGGAGTTCGCTTAGCGTCCAAAGGTTGCCCGTCTTAACCCATATTGCTCCGATTTGTTTGTTATCCTTTTTTAATCTGGATAAGGTCTCATGATGATTTCAATCGCTTTGTGCAGTTGCGAGTCGCTCACCCATTGGGACATTAATATAGTTTAGTTTCTGATGTAGTTTAGCGTATTGTTGCAATTTTAAAAAAAATGCCACCGTAGTTCGTTTATTCCCACTGTCGTACTAGTTCCATCATTGTTCTCGTCGTCTCTATTTCTCTGCTTGGTTCTCTGCCCGATTTGTTTGCCCATTACGAATGCTTGAATTGGTCTGGCGCGCAATAAGTACCCTATGTACGTGTGGCGTGAAGCTTGAAGTCTGTTGTCTGGCCTGTTCTGTATTGATAGCTACGTGCCGATAGCGTTGTGCAATTTTGGTTATTGGCTTTTTACTGTGGTCGTGGTACCGAAAGCGAACACACGTGGGCCCGTTTAGCGCCGTACCTGTGCGTTTTGTTCGCCTGTTTGTTGTTTGTTATCCGCTTTTGTTCAAGAAGCAGCAACAGCAGTAAGCCAGCCTGGAAAATGACCACACCGGCTAAGCCGCAGGCTTTCCTTCAACCGTGCGCGTGTGTGAGTCAGGTATGTGGCCGTCCAAATCTGATAATTTCATGTCTGAGCGCGCACGCCCGCCGCAGCTAATTACTGCGTTCACATTCATTAGTGGTAATTGCGTGCCTTGGTTGCCGGCCCGCAGGTGAGTGAATCAGCTCCCTCAGTCCTCTTTCAATTTAGGTGGCATTTTCTGTCTGTTGGCTTGGCTGCCTCTGGATTAGAAGATGAGTGAGGCTGGGTGCGTATTTCAATTTGCGATGTCCCACCATTGTGTTTTGTATGATCGCGCACGCACCTGACCAATTGTGTAATTTGACTCCTCCAATTTCATTATTCGTTTCCCCCTCGGTCTTTCTGTCTTGCACAGGCACAACGCAACGGCAACTGCATTATTATTGTCTTTACACCCTCCGGCTCTCTGGCTTAACGGTCCATGATGAGTGTTTAAGCCCGTGCTGCATTGTGAATTTTGAATGTAAAACCTACGTATACATGTATAGGTGTGTGTGGGATATTTTCAGGCTCATGTATTCGTTCTATTTACCTTGCGGAATGCAGTTGTTAGGTGCCGGAGCCAGATGCCCCAAAATAAACTAAGCCCCAATACCCTCGGGTGACCTTTACCTGCCACCCATGCAATGCAGGTTGTGTGTGACACAGCAGACATGGGCTATTAGCGGAAACGGCTGCTGTTACGCGGTGGCGTCTCCCATGATGTTATTTACCTGTTTGTCTGGTTCTGGGATTGTGTATTGCATTGTGCACATAAAAGTTCTGGTTCCTGTTTTACTGATGTTCCTGTGCCCAACCGAAACTGGTTGTGCTTCAAGGGGCACACATCAGTGGTGTCGTTGAGAAATCGAAATTTTCCCATACTCAGCCCAATTTTCGGGAAATTTCCCATACATACCCCCAAAAATCAAAAATTTCCCATACCAGGGGGGTTTCTCCAAAAACTCAAAAATTTCCCACACCCGAGTTTGGGGGTTTTGAAAAAATGACCGCAAAAATCTTCTAAAAGTGCCAAAAATCTGTCTAAAAAGTGCTTAAAACGGAGTTTTCTTGCGGCAGCAAGCGATTTTTGACATTTTTGAATGAAAAAATGGTCAATTTTGGTACTTCTCGGGGTCAAAAAGTCATTTCTTAGGGGTGCTTGTTCCAAAAGTGAAAAATTTCCCATACCCCCGGCCGATTTCCCATACCCCATACCAGGGGGTAACCCCCCAACCCCCCCCTAACGACACCACTGCCCCATACCAGGGGGGTAACCCCCAACCCCCCTAACGACACCACTGGCTCTGGCACACATGGTGCACGTCTACGACTGCATGTCCCTGATTGACGATGCAGTATTACGCTTGAGTACCCTCTAATTTAAGTAGAGACCAGTCAAACGAAGCCCAGGCTGCTCGTCCATCCGGTCGTCTCATGTCATGTGGAATCGGGTCTAACCTGAGCTTCACCGGCTGCATGTCGTGCTTTCTGTGCGAAAATTACCTTATTCGACTTTTGCAGTTAAGTAGGCTGCCATTTTTCCTCGTTTGGGCCTTGTTTCTGGGTTTGTAACATTCACTAAGCATGTTCCATGTGCGTTGTAGCTGACTATGCAGCCGCTTGAGCTTCAACGATTCAATTTTGAAATAAGTGACAGATGACACACATAATGTGTAGCTACACACAATGCTGCGGCAGGCCATGCGCGACTATTTGATTTTTGGGGCCATTCACCTTTGCATGTTGCCTGCCACACCAATCGCATAGAACGCGCATTTCTGTGTGCTACTGAGTGGAGTGCATGCACGTGTGTGCACCTGTAATAATGTGGCTTTGATGCCGCATGCATTCCAGCTGTTGGTGCCGACATGCACATTTGTGCGTGCACATATGGGACCATATTCCCGAAAGCCAGTTGCGCAGCGCAATTTAAATACACCGTGTGTTTGATGTTTCTCGCGCTGTCCACATCGGTTGGTGAATTCCCTGATTTACTCTCAAAACGTGCGTGCCTTGGACAACACTGCTGTTCGAGCAAACACGCAATAAACTGAGTTGAGGTCAGCCAGCCGGCTGAGAGTTGTCGCTTTAGAAAGCACCATCTACGCAGTCGATTCCGTTTGCGCTTACGGGAATTCGACCCATTATTGTTGTTGTAAAGCTGGGCACCGAAGCCTGTTTAGCGGGTCGGTTGCTGTGTGTTCGGTGAAGCCCGCACGTTTTTCGTCGATTCCCTTTTGAGCGTGTGTGTGTCATCGCGTGCTGTTTCGTTTTCGCTATTGTGTGCGAGTATTCGTCGTATTCTGTCACCGCCTGCCCGACGCTGTCTGTGACCACCCATCACTACGATTTGCTTTATCTTGTTTGTTAGTGATATTCCCGAATTAATTTCTCCGATTATTGTTTTTCGGATGCTAGTCTGGTACAAGGAGCACCCAGAGCGCCGAACTCTGACAGGGACCAGCATTTTTTCATCTGGCAAATTTGTTGAACACACGGGAATGAGCTTCCCGTGGTTTTCGTGATAACAGTGACACGCGCACCACTGCAGGGCACACAACAGCATTAATTGAATTCTACTTGGTGCGCTGTCTGCGGGTGTATACTTTAGCACTGCCCTCATGATAATCATGAGCTAGCCACATAGAGACAGACACAGATTATGGAGCAGCATCTGATTACGACTAGCACAACCAGCGCAATAATAACTTCGTTTCTATAACAACCCTTCTCTCTGCCTGTTGAGGTACCATTCGGTGCTGTCTGGTCATTTCAATGCGTATACATTACTGTGTCACTGTTTCACCTGTCCAACCAATATATCTCGGCGTCTTAGTCACTCTGCTCTTTCTTCTGCTCGCACAATCCCATCCTTGCACATGCATGCGCAGGCTGTGGTTTGTCTTCGATAGGCGCTTGATATTAGTCTTTAGTCCTGTAGTGAGTGATCGCGCGTTACTGGCCTTTCTTGGTAAGGTTGTTCATGTCTGTGTGCATCTGTGTGGCATCGCATCAACTTGTCAGGTATCGGCGATGCTTGGTGGCCCAGCCAGACATTGACATAAATGCCGTCTTTGTCCTGCATTGCCACACGTCGCGTTGGCGTGATGCGCCGCAGTTCTGGCTGCTCTCTGTCCATTCTACGGTCATGTCGTGCGTGACAGCGATACGGCACGCATTCGAAGCGCTTCGTTTTTCTGATGGATAATAATTTGTTGTCAACAACACCGCCTCTGTTCTTGCCATGATTCTGATTCTGTGATCGAGCATATAGTTTCGTGAGACGACTAGGACCATTTGGTGGGAATCGGTGCAGCTGCTTACAATCGTCCCCATGCTCTCATTACCGTAGCTCGTATGTAATTCCTGCCATCATTTATGTATACCTACGTACCGTAACCCCCACCGATGGCACACAGGAACGCGATGACTCGCGCGACAGCACGGACAAGGCCGAGGTGCGTCTGCTGTTGCACCAGTCGCACGCCGGCGCCATTATCGGACGCGCCGGATTCAAGATCAAGGAGTTGCGCGAGTCGACTAACGCCAATCTCAAGGTGGTCATACGACTCACGATCGTTTTCCTGACAGAATTGTATCGCGTCGTTGGATTTTTAGTATTTTTTACCAATCTTTAATGGTAGTCTTTGTCATGATGTGCAGGTGTTCTCGGAATGTGCGCCGATGTCGACCGAGCGCGTGCTGTTGATCGGCGGCAGCAGTGACGTCATCATCAACGCGGTCAAGGCGGTGCGCGAATTGTTGGCTGATGTTGGTTGTTGTGATGTTTCATTTGATTTTGCGTTTTTGCACAAGCGCATATTTGGACAAATATGAACAGCATTTTACTGAATAACCGAGGCCGCTGTTTTTTTTTGCGCAGTTGCCCGTGAAAGGTCCGGCACGTCCGTACGACACGATCAATTACGACGGCGGCTTTGTCGAACAATATGGCGGCATCAACACGGGTGGCGATCGTTTTGGAGGCGGGGGCGGCGCCCGGTGAGTTTCCAACATCATCGTTTGTGGTGATTGATGATGATGTTTCACGCACTATTTGTGCATCAATCAACATTTACAGCGGCGGTCGCGGTCGTGGTCGCGGTGGCGGCGGATTCCGCGGTCGCGACGACGGCTTCGGTGGCGGAATGGACCGACCGCGATTCGGCGATCGCGCCGGTGGTGGGTCGTATGGACCGGGACCGACTCGCTATCAGGATGACGGATTTTATGGTTGGTTGGGTGATGTTTCAAAATCACACACACACACGTGTGGCTCGATATCAATGCCGTACATAACAACAACCCACCCCGTCACAGATTCGGCGGGTCCACTACGCGGCGGCGGTGACGGGTACTTCAGTCGTGGCGGCGAGCGTCGTTCGAGCTATCCGCCGCGTGGGCCCGACCCGCGTGCTGGCGAACGTGGCGGTATGGGTGCGGGTGGCGGGCGATTGCCCGACTTTGGACCGCCCGGTGGACCCAGCACGACTACACAGGTTGGGCGTGCATGTTGAGGTCTTCAAAGGGTGAGACTAACATGTTAATCTGTAACCTGTCTTTACGGACCTATTCGATCACCAAGTTTGAAGTCGGCCGCAGTTTCTCAGTCACAGGAGCAAACCAGACTTGTTGCTGCCGGCACCGCACCGGCATAAATGCATTTCCATCGGCCACAATACTGACCTGTCCCTTCTCAAACGCAAGTGGGGAAACATGTCCAACACAAATAAAACAATAGCCGGTATGCACTCTGCTGGCATCCAAGTGGAGCGTCGGAGTGACTTTGGCGTCAAAATGTTTTCTTATGGATAGACCGATCCGTGAAACCTCAGCTAGCGCGTGTCTACGCACAACACACGCGTGTGTGTCAGACAGCCAGTGCACAACAGGCCGGCTGCTGTTTCACACTGATGTGTGATATGAATAATAATTATTTAATGCCGCCAAGTCAAAGTCACCCACCAACCAGCCCGGATGCCGCAGCAAAGTGCACGCACCGCCACAAAATGCACCTACATATGAACCTACAAAACAAACGTGTCTTGACTTGATTGGTCGAATGATGTCTAGGTGACGATTCCGGACGAGCTCGGCGGCACGGTGATTGGTCGCGGCGGTGAACGAATCAACAGCATCCGTGCGGACAGCGGGGCGATGGTGCAGATCGAGCCGGCACAGGCCGGATCGCAGGAACGCATCATCACCATCAGCGGCACTCAATCGCAGATACAACTCGCGCAGTACTTGTTGCAACAATGGTCGGGCACGTGTGCATGCATGTTGTTGTTGTTGTTGTGATGTGGCTGCGTCGGCAAATATGGCTTGCTTGGCGCTCTGACACAGGCACCGCGACCGATTGCTTTATGGAGCCAGAACCATTCAACGGACTTTTCAGGAATGTGTGCAGAAAATTAAATTTAGTGTTTCTCATCATATTATGTGCGCCAGCCAGCCATAGTTGCCGTCGCACGATATGGTGCAGCGGGCGACGCCGGAAAAAGTTTCTTTCCCTGCTTCAAACTTTGATATAAAATCTGAGCATAATTATGAATCGTCGGCTGCACCACCGTATTTTGTTTGTATGGTCGTGAGTGCGAGTGCCGAGTTTGCATGGTGTTGCAGCAGCATCAGAAATTGGTGTTGGCCGAAGTGCATCCAACCGATTGTCCCCGCCCCCAAATCGAGGCGATCGAGTGTGGAAGACTTCTGATTTTGTTGTCCGCGCACGTTGTCTCGTTGTGCTGGGAGGGCACAGCGAAGTCAAAGTCCTCCACATTCTACCGTTCCCAATGCCCATCGTCTAACAAACAACTAGAGCCCACCCCCCCGTATTCGACCCCCGCGAAGTTTGCAGCCTGTTACTACGCTTGCTGCCCTGCCTGAGAATGACTGACTTGCATTGTACTGTATATGTGAACAGTTGCGGTGTTGGCTGGGTGGGCCTGTTCAACTATTGATTAATTGACCGTAGACCATTAATTTTGTGTACTAGCCGTGCTCATTATGCAAAGTACCGTACGTATTTGAAACATTATTGAATGACTATTCTGTGACGGCTTCGGCTCTTTGGTGAGTGCTCGGTGTAGCTCGACGTTGTGTTGTGCTGATCGTCGTTGTGGCATGCAGTGTGCTGTGGTTGGTGATACCGTAGTCGAAGTCCATTCCAATCCTTCACCACCGTAATCCATTGACTGATGTTTCAGCGTGCGTCAGAGTGCCACCGGTCGTCGCTACATCGAGCAGCAGTCGCGTATGTGATCAGTGAAAAGCAGAATGGGAAAAGTTGTTTTTTGTTATTGTTTTGCATCTACTGGGTTCTATTCTGCGCTCTATTTTTAGTGACTTAACGATTGTGTACTGTACATTTAGCACAGTTGCTGCTGTTAGGATTAAAAAGGATAGTTCGGTCGTCGTAGATGTTGTTGTCTGTTCGTTTTTTTCTCAGTGACGTGAATGATTTCGTTGTCCCGCCGAATAAGAATGCCATTTGATGCCCAAATGTTTTCTAGTGTCGACTTTTTTGTGTGACCGCATGTTTTGTCGGGTAATCGGTTGTTTTATTGTGTGTTTTAGGTTTAGTCTTCTCTTGTCATACCGTATCTTCTTCCGTAACAGCATCAGCTTTTTTCTCCAAAACCTTTGTTCTCTGCGTACCGATACTTACCGTAATCCAGATTTACGCTGTCGTTACTCTTGTTGTTGTTGGGTGGTAAGTAAGCACTCGTGGTTCTTTCGCGTAACGCTTCGTGAAAACGGCCTATTTTGTCGTGGAACTGTGAGAATGACTTCCCCCATGTTTTCATTGTTCCTTGCGTTTTCTACAGTATTCCGAGCTGATAACATGGTATGATGAATAAAAATCACGATTGCGGACCTCCAGAAAAACTGATGTCAAACTAATCAAAGAAACTGCCCGTTTCATTCTTTTATCGTGCTCCATAAAACGGTTTCCTGATGGCATCATACAATAGAATTATGGACTATATTAAAGCAGCAACACTGATCACAGATTAGATCGCCGTGGTATACCGTAAAAACCTAAATAGAGGCCCCCCCGGAATAGAGCCCCCCTCGGAATATCGATCGAAAATAACACCGGATTTGGAACGCTCTCGCTGAGAAACGAAAATAATTTTTTGAAAATGGGGTCAGTGAATTAATAGAGCCCCCCTTGTATTTAGGTTTTTACGGTAATTACAGAATTATAGACCATTTTATTTGCAAGCAACACAGACCATCGAGATATACGGCAGGCAGCGCAAGTGGAATTCAGATCGATGATTACGGTAACTGTATAATTCGATTGCGAACATACAGTATGTGGACGAGAATATTAGATTACGGTAGTCACCGACCAGATACAAAGCAAGCAGCGTTGGTTACAACAAGGACGTGCCGGATGACGTAGTATGTTGATGGCAACAAATGCCAATATAATTATTTGTAAAAAAACATGATAATGGCGGGTCGAAGCACCTTTGGCTGTAGACAACTTGATTTTGTGTAGTTGAACATGTACATATGGCTATGTGAAACATCAATGAAGCGGACTTGCGGCGCTGAGCGGTTATAGTATCGAAAACACTGTGACAGAAGCATACGATGAGCTTATGTAGCGTGTTTGATTGGGTTTGATCGCAGTGCCGGTGCACTGCTCATGCAAATGGTGCATCAGTCAAACCGGCGGGGCTGTCGCTGACACTAGCGATTATAAAATGAAACATTTTTCAGACACCCGAAACATCACAGCTCAATATCGATGTGCAATCGTATGAGTCCGTCCAATGCGCATGCATATCAATTTCGCATAACTGCCAAATAAACGATTTTGAATGGGCGCAAATGCACCAAGCAACAGCAACAACAGCGTATCGGAGCTAGCATGGTAATGCTAAGCGACATATGGTTGATTCCTTATATTGCGTGAGTTGAAAAATTTAAACTCACGCATTTTCACAAGACTTAACTTGAGAAGCCCAAACTTGCACACAACTTGTACGGCGTGGACTTCTAGGTCCACACAAAATTTCATTCCGCTGCGTGCCCACTCGCGCGATCGCGGGCAAGATACAGTTGAAATTTTTGTAAAAACGTTCTTTCCCTTTTTTTTTCCACAAAAAACTAGTCAGGGCCCAGACGTTACTGAACACCAGAAATGTTAATATCGCATATAGGGTTTTCGCACACGAGAAACACGATGGTGCTATCGCTGACTTCGTAACTCCACGACTGAGACCGGTTCCAGACCATGACCACGACTTTTTGTATGTAAAGTGTGCTTGCCGAAGTAAAATTTCGCCGAAAAGTTGGGTTACCAGAACTATTAAAGTTGTTTATGTGGTTTTCGCACTCGAGAAACACGGTGGTGCTATCGCCGAGTTCGTAACTTTTAGTATCAACGGTTCCAGACCATGACTTTTTGTACAGAAAGTATGGTTCTAAAGCCAAAATCAGCGGTTATATGTGTTTTTAATCGTTGTTACGTCAAACATATATTAATTCCAATTGGTTAAATGTTTTTCAGCTCAAAAAGAGCCATAATGGACGCTCAGACACACACAACAATGCATTAGTGCACGCTACGCAGTTGCCTGATTGATAAAGCGCACAATGTATTACCCACAACACACAGCCAGCCAGCCAGCACACACACACAGGCAGGCAGCCAGCACACACACACACAGGCAGCCAGCACAACAGGCAATGCAGCAATGCACGCGTAGTTACATATGTAGTAAAGCTTCTGAAGGAGATTGGCGAAGCGATGTCCGAGCGGTATAACGCGCAGCACTGAAGATGAAAGGCCGCGGGTTCAAACATTCCCGCGCGCAGCTAACTTTGTTTTATCTCACTAACTTTTAATGAATTCTGGGTAACATTTTTCAGTTTTTTTCGTGTTTTTATTTGAGATTAATTATTAAGCACAGGTGCGGTTCGCAGTTTATGCGCTGTGATGTCATTCATGATAAAATACCCACAAGATATCAACTTGTTAATTAAAATTGCTGTTGCTCTCTAACATTCGAAGCTTTTTCCGCATGTATAATTTGACTTTCGTGGGAAAGTTAAATAGTAGTTTTTACGTAACATTGAATCCAAGATCAGATGCGGCGGCCAACACCAAAACAATCTGGAGACTGATGTTTGACACTTATTTCGTTGCTGAAGCTGAAGGGACAGGTTGCATGGAAGTTCATTGCACAGCTTTGCTTGGTACTAAACCAACAAGTGCCATTCTCTGAGACGATGCGCAATCAGTGCGCTATAAATGATGGTACCTAGGGTGTCAAATACATACCTGGCGGTAAATTAAAAAAAAATAAATAACTTGACAAGTTACCATGTTCCTCAAAAGCATGGACATGCGCGTGGGGCACTGCGTTGGTTTTGTTTCAGTGGTGGGTGAAGACGCAGACACAAGCGTGTCTCCATTGTTAGAACCCCATGGTGAAATCGAAACACAAAATTGGCCTTATGTCACGATAACCACCGACTCATATATCCTGCCAAAAAGTACAGCATCCTTAAACTATCCCCCACACCTCATTGCGCTCATGTGCGTTGATTACTTGAGAAAAGTCTGATGGTCGACATTTTCTTAGTTAGAACCATTGCTTGCCGGAACTGAAAACTTTCTGTGGCTGATTTATCCCGGGTTCTCTGTTTGGCGCTTGCGCGATATAAAAGAACGACACAAGAAAGAAAAATGCCCCAAGGGGCATAAAAGAAATATGGTTCCCTGGCTGACTGGCATAAAAGAACGATACTAGCTTGCACCACTTTGGCGATCTTTCATTAGGCACTGGAATAAACGTAAGTGTGTTCTGAGCTGTTTGATACCGAAACAGTAGACATTGAACCATATTCCCGGCGCGAACTCTTTTGAATCAACACCCAGCCGATATCGAAACTTTCGTGCAAACCCACATATTTAGGCAACTGTTTCTTCTTTTCAACCTCACGACGGTAACTGTGCAGTCTTCGGCTGCGCACGATGGTTCAACAAGGAGAGAAATAAAGAGAATATTGCAATCTTTCAATATCTCCGTGCCCTGTGTCTCTGGTGGCAAGACAGCACGCGCCGGGAATATGGTTCAATGTCTACTGTTTCGGTATCAAACAGCTCAGAACACACTTACGTTTATTCCAGTGCCTAATGAAACATCAGCAAAGTGGTGCAAGCTAGTATCGTTCTTTTATGCCAGTCAGCCAGGGAACCATATTTCTTTTATGCCCCTTGGGGCATTTTTCTTTCTTGTACATATGTGATCACATATGGAATGTCCGTGATACCGAAGCGACACGTGTGTGTGCGTGTGTGTGTGACTGGGGGCGTTGGCTATACAGATTTGGGCTTGGGTTATGCGTAACTCGTCTTGAAACTCGAGCACCAGTCCATACGGCAACCTTTGCGTCGCGTCCGGGCCTGAGCCATTGCTCGTTCGCCTTCGTGGTTTTCTGCAATTATACGCGGTCGCGGTCGGTTGTTAATGGATTGATTTTCATTAAAGGCTGTGTCGAACGTCACCTAATAAATACCACAATTTCTTTGGTGGAAATGAAACACGGCACAGAGTTCATTTGTGTTGTTTGCAAAAAAGCTCGTGTTCTATAGCTATTGTTATCCCTGCATAGTTTATGTGTGATTACACGTTGGCGCGCAATGTTAATTTGAATTTTCTGGCTTGTCTATTCAGGAAAAATTTTGGATGGATTCTCATGTAGTCATTGTGCGACCAATATCTAAAAAACGAATTCATCAAGAAGATCAGAACACCAATAACTCAATCAATCTACACCGAGACACGAAGCTGGTTTGAACTTAATCCCTATGTTACGTTTTCGGTCAAAACTTACCCACTTGCTTTCGCGAGTTGGATGTCTTTCTTTTCCACCCGAGAAAACTATGGAGTGAAGTGACGTTCGACACACTCTTTAAGGCGCCTGTTTCTGATATGGTATTCGTCACCGTGCATTTCTGACACACGCTTGCTGCTGCACAAGTTCGTGCGCGTGCATTCAACAGGCCCCCGTGACGTTTGTTGTTTGACTTGCCGAACCATTGGAAACAGGCCTTTAGACATACATACATATAGGCAATCCATCGGCTCATGGCACTTTTTATACGCGCCGCAACGCATGTAGCAGCACACGCCATTTTCTAAACAAAATGCACACTTTGAGCAAGTGGCATACCTTGATGGCCGCTTTTTCATTTACTCCGTTTTCATTAGCTGCTTGACATAACACTTTTTTGCATTGTTACAAAATTTGTTGATGCTTCATCAGGTAACTGCAGAGAATAGATGCATTCATTGATGGCAGTAATGTAGCATGCAGCCTGTGTGTGTTGAGTGCCATGAGCTGGCGGATTGCCTATACGTCGAAACACATGCCCGCGAGAGGGGCGTCCTACTTGCTTGCGTACAATGTATAGTCCAACCTCCCCAACCACGAGCTCATGAGACGACTCGTTTTAAAGCTTGCTTGGCCAGATTCAAAAATGCGCCGGTTACACGGGTTTTCGCAAACAAAAGAAGGAGATTGGGCCGAGAGAGATGATGACTAGTTCCAGCTGACTGACCTCGACTTGTTCCGTGCTTGCGCGAACAACAAGGTTACTCAACACACAAATGTTTTGCCAGTCAAAAGGGAGTTTACGCACCGAGGTGGAGAGCGTATTTTCGAAAAAAATACATGCGTTTCTCTTTCTTTCATTTCCGAAATACGCGGAACCGGAATATTATTGGATCCGCACAAGCCAACTTCAAAATAAGTCGTCTCATGAGTTCGTGGCTGGACTATACATCCATGCCATGGTCATACTATACGGTTTCTGTCACCCTGGTTCTTCACGCCCGTTCGTGATCGTGACGTGTCCAAGCAAAGTACTGCATGTGGCTTTACTATTCCGACGTCAACTCAGATCGGTCAACTCACGCCAACATACAGACGTGCTGCCTGACGTCACGTTTTGTACATTTGATCAGCTCCAGTAGCAGCAAATAGCACGCACGTTTGAATTGGCGCCTTGGACGTATATCAAAAATGAAAAGCCGCGCGCTAGCTTTTGCTAGTGCAGACACGCTCAAATCAAGAGGACCGCTCTATGCTTATGTGCACAACGCTTGCCGCGCGCGCGGCAGCGTTGAAAAGCGTCCACATAAATTCGTTACGGACTGTACATATGCCAGGTATGTATAGTAAGTTTCTTATTTCGTTGCCTCATGCATTTTTACAAACGCAGGAAAACTCCCGTTCGAAGTCGAAGCAGGCAACAAGCTCAACGCACAGTCAACAAACCACGCAGCTGGCTCGTGTGCGTTTCGAATGTTTCAGTCACACAAGCTGTGTGCGTCAGCAGCGTGGCTTGTTGACTGTATGTTGAGCTTGTTTCCTCCTCCCCTCCTTCTCGACGGGGTGCTCCCCTGGTGTGGAGGAACGCGCGGGGCAACGGAACTAAAAACTTACTTATATTTTCTCTTTCTCTCGTCGCCCCCCGGCTGCGGCGAGAGGGGAGGGGACCCACACTTCCACACTACACCCCTAGAACCCCCAGAAACCCCAGCACGCACAACAAACACAAACACACACCCCCACACACAACACACAGAAAATAGACTTCCTGTCGGCGCTTCCCTTCCCCTCTTATTCCCCCGAAAAAATAAAAAAAACACCAGTTAATGAGCGTTTTTTCCCGCCGCCCCACAACCCCAAAAAAAAACCAAATACACAATAGCCCCATTACAAAAAAACCTCCCCCCGCCCACCCCCCCCAAACAAAAGACAACCCTTTTTATTCGCGTTTGCTCCCCTGCCGAAAAAAAAAATACGAAAGACGAGAAGAACAAAAAAAATAATTAAAAAAAAAACCTTTCACTAACTCCCCTGTGGGTGAAAAAAAAAAAAGGGAGGGGAGAGAAACGCCACCGCCCCCCCCAAAACAAACACCAAAAAACTCCCACCCCTCCCTATTCATTATATCTTATTCCTTCCTCTCCCTCTGCCTGATACACACGCCAACCCCCCCCCGCACGCGAAACAAGCAACACACACACCCCACAGCCCCCGCCCCCCCCGCACCCAACAACACAACAAACGATTGTGAGACGATACCTCATCCCGAGCGATACCTCATGTTGCGCAGTACCTGATTCTGCGACAATACCTCATGTCCCTGTACCTCATTCTGCGACAATACCTCATGTCCCTGTACCTCATTCTGCGACAATACCTCATGTCTCAGCGTCCCATAGTTAAGAGGGAACGAGCAGTTTCGTGCAGATTGTGTGCTGTTAACATGGGTTGGGAAACTTAAACTTGGGTTACATTTTTGTCTGATGGGTACTCACTCACACCACACAAACATGAAGCTGAAGGTTGCAGCGATTGCGAAGGAGCATGTGAACTGCAAATTGTTCACTCAGGTCAAACTACCCTCCAACAAGATGAACGTCATAATTTACACGCATTCGAAACTTTAGAAGCTTGTGAGAAAACAGTACGTCGCATACCGTTAAAACCATATATCAATCGAATCCGCTAGTCAAGACGCATACGATGGTGCAAGGTAAAATGCTATTGGTTAATTCACGTGACCACAAGACTGGTTAAGGATGCATGAAGTCCATGTGTGCATGCACCAGTGAGTGAAAAAGCAGCATAAAGTTGCACGTTTCGCAAGTGTTTCCGCATAAAACAGTTCTACACCCTTGGTGTGAACGTTTCCAAGTATCATAGAACATAACTGATTCACATTCACTTCAGAGGATAAGCTCAGTTGGTCAAGGAACTCTGTCACAATAGTTTGTGGGAGGCTGTTATTGAGACGACGATTCCATATATTTTCCACAATGTGCACAATAATTGTTCAGTTTTTAGGCCTGGGGCACAGCTGGTCATTAAGAGACCTAGACCACCATAATTATTATATCACTGTGCTGCGCAAGTTAGAGCTCTCTGTTACTTACTATTGGTTGTTATCATGCCCATTGCATGCGATTTCACGCAAGATCGCTTGCCACTTCTTGCCTGCTTAGCCACGAGCGCACTTCTCACTTATTTTGAAATGAAATCATAAATGAAATAAAGTATGCGTTTTTTATGCTAATTATTCAATAATGATGTGCAAAAAAACGCACATTTTACCAAGTTAACGTATGGTATGTATACGTACCTAAAGGCAAACTACGCCAACACAAGCCCGATTTCGCAGCTGGCAGAGTAGTGAGGTGAGACATTTAGGCTGCTGATTTGGGAAATGATACACGTTGAAGACCACAAAGTGGAGCATGATGATTTTCTCTTTCTATTTTTTTTGAATGCACAACACCTTCGAAATCGGGCTCGTGTTGGTGTAGTTTGCCTTTACATAGCTGGTGTCATAGCGACAGCACTGTATCATATCACTGCTGCACACGTTAGACCACTGCATTGCTATTAGTTGACATCATGCCCATTGGGCTATTAGTTGAAATCATACCCATTGAATGCGGCTGAGATCGCCATTTCTTGGTTGCCTTGCCTGCTAATGCCACCAACGCATGGTTTAGCTTAATCGGCCTGAACTAATCTCCTTTATTTAGCAATGTATACCTACTTTTATGCATTGCGGGCAGATGAATTACTGTTGACACAATCAAAATTTAAAAAAAAACTCACTTTTACCGAGGTATTCGCCCATGTTCAGAGGTACGTACTGTTTTAAAGTTTCGAAAGTTTTGGAATCCAGTATTGTTTGAGTACTGCACCTGCTTTTATCCTGGAAAAAACTACTTTATCAACTAACGTTTGCGGTGCCATTCGGTTGTAGGTATTCCAGTGTTTTTAACGAAAATGTGAATTGGTATAACTGTTTATTTTTAACTGGAAGCGATAAAATCTTCTTGAACACATCACCTCAGATTGTATCAATACCATGCTACATACATACATTATACCGTGATTCATTGGGATGCTGTACCAGTTTACAGCTGTTGTCACGACCATCGCATGCGACAGCAACAGTTTTGTTGTCTGTCATTCCTTGCTGATTTATAGTACGGATGCATGATCAGCTAGATACCGCCTTTTGACGCCACGTATTCAGAAAGGTATACTTTTGAGGGTCCTTTGCTTCAGTTCGGCGCCTTGTGACCTCGCGCTGGTGTACTGTGCGCTTATAACGGCTTATTCTATCGTGCTTTGTATCATTCATCGGTGAAACACGCCACACTGCTCAACGTGCCCATGAAACATCAGTACGAACGACAGGCAAGTGTCTACTTCACGTAGCAACCGCCATCTTGCCCGTATATCAAACTTCTAATAGACGGACACCAAGTGCCCATAAGCGCGCATTGCCACTAACAAGCTCCTTATAGAGGGGCAAAAGGTGTGGTTTTTCACCGCCGGGCGCGAGCTAAACCAGCACCCCAAGCTAACTCCACATTCAGTTGCATTCGTGACGTGCAACTACTGGGTGCATGTTGCCCTTGGTTACCATGGCAACAAGTACACTGCATGAGGGTGTACGGTATTTCACGTGAGGTCTTTTCCATATGACATGAGGTATTGTCGCAGCATGAGGTTTTTCGACTTGCGCATGAGGTACTGCGCAGCATGAGGTCTTTTCGCACATGAGGTATTGTCGCAGAATGAGGTACCGTCCCCGGACCACTGAAACATTCGAAACGCACATGAGCCAGCTGCGTGGCTTGTTGACTGTGTGTTGAGCTCGTTGTCTGCTTCGACTGAACGGGAGTTTCCCTGCGTCAGTAAAGAGAGAGAGGGGAAAAAAAAATATATAAAAAAAAAAAAAAACACAACAAAAAAAAAAAAAAAAAAAAGAAAAACACAAACAAAAAAAAAAAAACAAAAAAAAAAACACAAAAACACAAACAAAACCACAAAAAAACACAAAAAAAAACAAAAAAAAAAAAAAAAAAAAAAAAAAAAAAAAAAAAAAAAAAAAATAAAAAAAAAAAAAAAACCAAAAACAAATTGCATGAGGCAACGAAACTAGAAATTTACTATACCTGCACGTTGTCTGCACATCATTGGCGGGCGAGTGTGATGGCTGCGGCAGACTTGTGTCGCTGGAGGTCGGCTTTGTGCTGCTGCAGTCGACAATCAGCTCCGCTCTCACACCGGTGGCACTCAGATTGGCACTGTGGTTTGTAATCGATGAACCACTCGCCTGCTGCTGCTGTTGTTGTTGTTGTTGTTGTTGTTGTTGTTGTTGTTGCTCTGTGAAACATCAAGGGTAGCATAAAAAGATTTGTGCGGACAATCACCGGTTGCTTAATCCCATCAGTTTTCAGCCTTGTTTGGTGACATATACGAAGTTTACGGTATATCGGAGAGGGGGAACAGAAAAAACATAAAGAAGCAACCGCCTAATTGCAAAAAATTGAAAAAAAGCATAGCGTCGTTTGACGCAGCAATAAATTGTATCGAAAATAACACCGTTACCACTCTGAACCAAGAGAGAGATAAAGTCAACCGAATTCTAGCCGATTTCGGTTGCCGAACGTGAGACAGGGTTTTTCGCCACACACACCCGTGGCTTTGAGAACGCCAAAAAGCCCGATTTCGGACGTGGTGTGCTTACAAAACGAATAGAAAGAGAAAATCCTCATGCACCACTCTACAACGTGTAACATTTCCCAATTCAGCAAGCCACGTATAGATATTGAAAAAATACATGAATGTTATGTTTCACCAAACTGCCACCGCCGAAATCGGGCTCGTGTTGGCGTAGTGTTACTAAAACCTAAGCGATTGGAACAAAATAAGTGCTCGGCTCTTTGGCCCTGCTCTTTTTCACGTACTCAAAGTGGCCTTGCTCAAATGTGCTTTGTTCAATTGCCCGGCCACCATTTACCTTGCGTTGGCAGTTGTGTGTTGGTTGTAGTTGATTCAGCAGGCCGATCGCCGGACGCGGCAATGTTGCTGGCTGACTGTGCGCCGGGACTAGGCGGTGGCGTGGCTGTGCCGGGCTCGATGCTGGCGAAAGTCCCAAACAGCAGTTCACATCGGCGCATCTCCGTAATGAACATGCCGATGCAGGCTATGAATTGTGATGCTTGTTTCGTGAAGTCACTGCTCTGTTGTGACGAGCATACGTGCGTCTCGCTGCAACATTATGTCGGATGACTGAATGATGGTTCAATTGCAATGTTAGCATATACGGGCACGGGGTGTCTCAAAAGTAGGTACCTCGTCATTTTCGCTTTCAAGTCATCATAGCTAATTAATACATAGTAGTTTGGACTTTGTTCATTTATGGCTCGGCGATTCTGCGTGTATGATTAAAAAAATGCACAAAGTGCTTAGACGCTCCGGTTTGCCTGAGTTTTCAAGCCCACTTCTTGATACCAGGTTGCATCCTGTCAACCCACTATTTCTCTCAGCTATTGCACGAAGAGGTGCAACCAACCGTCAGAACGTGGCCTTCGAACAGCAGGCACTCTGTGCATTCATCACACGCAGAATCGTCCAGTGCCATAAATGAACAAACTTCAAACACAAAATTCAACATTGGCTGTGATTGTGACATGAAAACAAAAGTTACGGGGTACTTTGACAGTGGGGGAATACAAAATAGACGCCCCCGTCTGTTCAGCTGGGGGTACTAAGTTTATGTATACATACATGTATACTTATGAGCTCTTCACCTTACGCTATGAACCAGGTAGACCGAACAGCGTCCATTCTGAACTCCACTATACAACTCTCGATGTATTTCGATACTATTTCTATGTATGTACATACATATGTACCTACCCCCTGGCATGGTGACAAATATGCAAACAACCACGGTTCTTGCGTGGCCCTGACATTTTGTTATTTTTTTTACCAGTTGGACAAGTTTTCTTGTTGGATCACATCACAGTAATCTTAGACTATGCGTTCATAATGTAGGTACAGACCGAACGTGATCTCTGTTCAGTTCACTGCAGCTCTGTTCGCTACAAGCAATAGGAAGCACAGAACTAATTAAAGTTGCTTGGCAAAAGGTTCGGGTTCGACTGAATTGGAAAAAACAAGTCCGCAATTGTGCCGGAAAAGGCCAAATAAGTTCCCTCGGGGCTTATTTGGGACACACATCGGACTTGATACTTGAGAAAAAATAATTTCCATATAAGCCCCCGCTATGCATGTATTAGCATGAATCATCGTTGAAAATGACCATAGATGGGGTCGATTCGGAAAATCTTCCGAATAACCCCCCACTGATGACTTATTCGGGTGCGGAGGGTGAATTATATGTGGCATTCTCCCGTAACGATGTAGGCAGTCGACCACCACACACACCTTTTCAACTGCGGCAGCATCGAGTTCTTGATGTGTTCACAGTTCTTCAGGCACTGCTGTCTGGCGGCATCAATATCGCGTCTGAGTGTCGGCCCGTCCTGATTGGTGCCCACCAACTGCACCAGTTGACGAAAGGCGGCCACTTGATGGAACACTTCGTGCACCAACTGAAACAATGAAACATTGTTGTATAGTTTCGGAAACGCTTCTATTGAAACATCAGTCAGCATTATGTGCAGGCAGAAACGGTGATGCTGCACTTCATGTGGATCACACCCTTGATAGTATTGAATGGAGAATCGCATGAAACTGTTGTGATGACCGATTACAACAGATGTGGCCACGAAAGTTAACCATGTCTCAAACAAATGCTGATAAAATGATTGAAATATGCCATCCCTAAGAGCGACGGGGATGCCTCATTTTAAAAGATCCGACCCTGACCTTCTGTAGCGCCGCCAAATCCACCATTGCGCCCAATGACAGGAAAATGTCAAATTTTAAAAATTTTTTGCTCGACTTGATTCTTCTCAACTTGATCACTCATTCGTATTTAATGACAATGTTTCTGTACCATCAGCACTGTGTCATGTGTGTCATATCATCACACGTATAGGTGATTCTCGATTATGCTGGTCACTTCGTTTGAACTCGCACGTGACATTTCATCGGGCATCCGTTTAGCGGGTTTCAGGGTGCGCGGAGCAGAATGATTAGCGTTCATTTTCTGAATTGGGGGAGCTGACAGTCGCGCATAAGTCACGTACAGTACATATACGTTATGGACAGCGGGCGTCAATTCGTGTAGGAAATGCACGCAAGTACATAGCTCCGAGGCAAAAAAAACATAAAACGAGAAAATTAAAAGATCGAAAGAACGCCGTGGCACACCAGCACACGCACTGGGACGTGCACACAAGGAAAGTGTACATACAGAGCGTTATATACATACCATGCTATACACGGAGCGACGGGTTTGGTTGGTGGAGTGGACATACTGATATTGTTAAAAGTCACGTCAAGCCGCGCATTCGTGCTCAAGCTGCTTTCCTACGACGGCTACCGTTGTACACATGCATACATACATGTACATCGGGCAGCGCCAATCTTTGGTGCTCCTAATATGTGCATATAAGACGCAGCACATGCGCAAACGTTAGGTATTACGACATTGTTCTTTAGCACCGAACCAGCACAACTGATAATGTGGCCATGTAAGAATAAGTCTACTACGCGCGAACGACACGCTAAAACAACAACAATGCACGTAAACACACGCACAACGCGCGAGGCGTCGGTGGCCGAACTGGTGTACGGACATCGTGTGGGTACAAGCGCCAGCCAGCGGTATACTAAACCAGCAATATGTATATACCCCCATACATGGTGAGTGCTGCTGCTGCTGCGGGCTGGTGCTTACAATGTGTCGCCTTTGCTTGCGGGCGCTTCACTTCAACGTCAGTCCTGTCGAACATATACGTGTGTGTGTGTGTGTCTCGCTGCTGCTGCTGTCAGAGCTCTGCGCTGGCTGGCTAGAAGGTTATTGAAGGGCGCATACACCACACACACGTCTTGCCTCTGTGTCGTGCGTTGTCGTCGTTGTGTAGTATGTATGTATCGGATTGGCTTGCTAGTATATGCTTGTCGCTGTAGTGTGTGTGTACGCTCACAGCATTATTGCTGCTAGCTGGTTGACTATGGCTGCTGCACTCACTGCTGATGCTAACTTACTGCTGCGCGTGTTTGGCATTCGACCGCGCAGAGACAGAGAGACGAGCACAAGCAAAAAACAAGACCACATTCGTATATTTCCGTGTCCGCGGGATGATCCCGGTCTCGACCAGTCACGATGGTCCACACATAGCACATGTGCACTGCACGCAAACCGGCACAACACAACCACTGGTGCAATCAACAACCGGAGTTCTCCACATAAAGCCCCCCCCCAGCCAGATAATTTCCACATTTTTCGCCATTATAGAGAAATCGGCTTTTTTGTTTCAAACATTTTACCCAACTGGGCCCCTGGGCGAACATTCCCGGGGGCTCTATCCGGAAACATTTTTCTGGGAAGGTTTTGCAGGTTTTGTTGAGCTCATCGGTATAATGCTGTCAAATGTAATTACAATCGCTTCATGAGCATTTCAAGGAACGTGTAATTCGGTTTGACGTGTTATTTAAAACGGTTTCCGCTGAAAAAAAAAGTAAACAAGAATGACCAGTTTATGAGGCTTTTGTGAAGATACTTCAATGACTTGCGGAAAGCTTTTTTTATCCCAAACCTCCTTGTTGTAACACAAGTTCGGATCGGATGACTCCATTTGGGGGGGCTATCTGTGGAAACCTAGGAACGCGTGGGTGGGTCCCCGATTGCCAACATGCTGCGTCCGTGTGATGGCAAACACTGTTGTTTGGGTTTGTCAGTGATTGTCGCACGCACCATCGTGCAGTATTGCATATGGCATGT